>ML677343.1:28470144-28587904 GCA_007922305.1 Dermatemys mawii | reverse complement strand
AAACATTAAACTAAGTTGCCTTTAGCTTTCATTCTCACGTTGATTTAAATTAGGGGAAGAGGAGCCCACAAGCACTGGGAAGGAGTTGGAAATGCTGTGCCCAGAGGGAAGGAGTTTATTTAAGGAATATGATATGAATGTCTGGCTTACAGTGCCATACAATGGGTGGAACTGAGCAGGGACTGGATTTGAGACTATTACCTTGGATAACAAGATAGGGCCCTATTTCCAAACTTGATTTGCAGAAATCACTATTTAGGCACCTAAATTCCCATTTTAGGCATTTAAATCCAACTCTAGGTCCCTCAAGAGAAGCAGGTAGCTGCTGTTACTTGAATTTAGGCCCCAGTCCTGACGCACCCACATCTGAAGATTGGATTCAGAGATGCCAGTGGAAATCCATGTTTTATGCGCTCAGTGGTTTGGGAGCAACACAATAATTATGGGATGTTAAAATGATTTCAAGTGTTTGCCACAGTCCATGCACTTAGGAGCCAATCCTGCTTCCCACGCTTCCAGCAAGCACAGCACAAGTGCAATTCCTTTGCCCCGGGTGTAGGGACAGGATCTGGGGGAGCTGCCAGGGCTATGTGGAACCCTGCACTTTATGCAGCCCAGCTTTTCAGGGGTCCCGGCACGGCTGTGCCCAGGGAGTATTTGGAGGTGAGGTGTGGGCAGAGGATCCCATATAACTCTTCCCACAGCTTGGAGAGAGTGAGCTAGCATCACGGAGTCTAATCAGGCCATTAGGCTATGATCTTGGTGGAACAGTTCTACTGCCCTAGCTTGGCTTTGGTCTGAGGACTCACTCTTCACTCTGCAGATCTTCCCAGAAGCCAGCTGAGATTCTAGGGTTGGGCCCTGCCTGGCTCTGCTCCTTAGGGATGAATTTTAAACTCTTTACTCAGGCAAAATCTCGAGTGAATTCACTGGAACAGAATTACAAAGGGCACTGATGGGGCCAGTGTCTACTCCCCATGATAAGCCTGCTCGATCCGTGCAGCTCCTGCACCATTGTGACCTGTTGATTAGCAGGACACTAGTTTTGCCTGCTCTGTGATCGAGGTTGGAAAATAAAAGTGAAACAATGGAGTTTTCAGCCTGATGGGGGACAGGCCTCCTGTGACCCCTCTCCTCAGGTGAATGACCTTAACCACCGTCCACAGAGGCCAGGGTGAATGGGTGAGTGGCCCAGGGGAGGAGACATGATTGTTTTATCACCAGTCTAGCTCCAGAGATGGAAAGCGGAATGCTAGCTGTGGACATTGTGAGCAGGCCTCCCTGGTTGTAGACAGATAGAGACAATGGGACCCCAGGGAGCAGCTCCCCTCCCAGCAGCTCGGGTGACGTGCTCCTTCTCTGTCCAAGAGTCTTGAAAAGTATTTTGAAATGGATCCCCAATATCTCACTGCTCCTAGAAACAGGCCCATTCCTACTGTGTCACTTGCAGGCCTGCCTTATCTTATGCTGGGCACAACAATTCCGGGCCCCAGGGCCAGGGCTGTCCACAGAGAGAGAGCAGGGTCCTGGGTGGAAGTGACAAATCCTTCGCTTCCGGGACTCACTGTGCTGGCCAATCAGACCGACCTATGGGGCCCCCCAAAGCATGGGGCCTGGAGTGGTCGTATGCACCTAGGAGCCCTGAAGCCTTCCCAGACCTTTAAAATCACCCAGGCCCCTGGGCAATTGTCCCCTTGTCCCTGTCAGCAGGCCTGGCTGGGCCTGCTGTTTACATATGATCATGAGAATGCAAAGATGCCTTAACCCCTGTTTTCCCACCTTCCAAGTTGTGATGTGTGAATCTTAGCCATAGCCAAGGATCTGGCCCTTCTTTTCCATGGCTCATGGGTAGTGCAGTCTTGCTGCTCTGTTGAGTCTTCACGGCTACGCAGATACGGCTGTACAGTGTTGTTGTACCGGGTTGGTTCCAAGATATTAGAGAGACCACATGGGTGAGGTCATATCTTTTATCGGACCAACTTTTGTGTAGCTTGTCCCTCTTACCAACTGAAGTTGGTCCAATAAAAGATATTGCCTCACACCCCTGGTCTCTGCAGTGTGCTCTGTTAGACCATTCTGGAGAGCTCTTTCTTCTCTTTGGGAAGCAGAGACATTACCACCTTCTAGGGTGTGCTGGGCACCTAAGGGCTGGCCAAACTGGTTCTCCCTGAAGGAGGCTAGTTACCATAAACCCCTTACCTGCTTCCTCTGTTTTAATAAGGCCCATCTTACAGCTGTGGTTCACTCTAGCAGGTTACTTTCAGTTACCTCACTGATGGCAAAAGCATCAAGCCCATACTCCATGTCAGTGAGGGCCTTGAACAGACCGATTTCCTTCCCTGGGAAATTGAGCCCCACCCTGGGTGGTACCAAAGTTAGAGCTCATCATCTTATGTCTCCTTACAAATCACCATCACCTCTACTCCTGGATCCTAAATTTCGACTGAAATCAATCCCCAGCATAAATCCGGAGTGGTGCCATGATGGCTCAGATATCTCAGTACCACCAAAGACAAATTTATCCCTCATATAAATCCATCAATCGTCTGCTTATGGCTGGCTTTAGATTCTGTTGTGGCTTGGAAAGTTGGAACAGCAAGAGCTGTCTTCAGCTGACATGATTATATGCCTCAAACTGTGTTCAGTCTTTTTTGAATGCGGTTCCTCCTTTTGTTGCTGTTAATAATAAAGAACATGTTGATAAAGCTTTGATCATACACAATTGCTAACATCTGAATGTTCTGCCTATTGTGTATTGGGTGATAAATGAAAGGACTGAATGCTTTAAAGAAACAAGTGATTTTTATTAAAGTATTCCCACTTCTTCTGCATGCTTGTGTAGCTATTTCTCTTCATCTCTGAAACCAAAAACTTCATTGCACGAGAGTTGTTCACTATAAATCTCCCCTATTTCATTTTTTTGTTGAATACACGCCCAAGCTGGATTTGGAGCTACTAATTCTAGAGATTAAGAGTCAGGGTAGAAACCATTTGCTAACCCTTTTCTTGGCAAATATGCAGCTTTGACACGTACCCACTAGAAATAAGGGCACATATGTTATAGTTTATAGACTGCACACTGGGGAAGTAAGAATTCCCGTGCATTGCTAAATATCTAGAGGTGGTTAAGGGCTCAATGTAAAGATGTCCATGTCACGGTCAACACACAAGTTCTAAGAAATCTTAGCACTTACCTACTTTGCAGTTTTCATCCTAAATTTCCAAAGCACCTTACAAAGCTGTGGGAGCATTATTAGCCCCACTTTACAGACAGGAAAACTGAGTCAAAGAGTGGGGAGGTTCTTTGGTTTTTATTTAAAGTGACCTGCTGAATGTCACAGGGTAACTTAGTAGCAGAACTGGGCATGGCGCTCAGATTCCTGACTCCTCCCTCCCAGGCCTTAGCCTTATTGTTAACTTATTTGGCCTTAACCAAATTGTTAAATGCTGGCCTAGTGCCAGCATTTTTATAAGTGATCACAGTTCCACCTATTTTAATCAGTTATACTCTCTCATCTGCAAATTCCTCACACCAGTCCCAGCTCACTCCTCATATGGCATGGCTTCCATTCTTTGCAATTCGTTCAGAAAATCCCCCAAGTGCTCAGAGGACTCAGGAGGGACAAATTTTCCTCTGAGAGGGTTCACTCAGGGGTTGTATTTCCACTTTCCTCCTGCCTTGGAAACTGCTGCTTTAACTCTGCTGTAGAACCTGCTAGATGGTGCAGCTTTGTTCCCCGTTGCTATGTTTTGTCAAGTTCACTTTCACGCTTGGATTTAAACAACCCATTCAAAAATAAGGAGATTTGACTTGCTGAAGAACCTCTAGTTTAACGAAGCAGTTCACAGCAGGTTTATGGCTCCCACAATCAGGCTAAAGAGTTTTGGCAGCCTGTGATGTAATTATCAGAATCAGGCACAAATCCTTAGCAAAGAGAGGCCCTGGCAATAATTAGAAGTTTAAAAGGGATATCCTTTAACCTTCTTTATGATTTGTTGAAATCTTTAGTTTAACTGTCTTTACTTCTCAGCAGAGTTCTGAACTGTCTGACTTTAACGGCTAGGTATTTAAGAAAGTATTAAAACAGAGATTGCAACATAGGGATTATGTTAACCACTTGTTCTGTTGAATTAGGGCTTATCTGCACACAAAAGTTGTACCATGTTAGCTCTACGAGTATAGTTAAGGAGTTCTTGTGCTCAGGTTGTGTCTGGCCTCTACAAGCGATGGGAAACAAGGGTGGAGGGAAAGCTGGCCCTTGTTGCTAATGGAGATCCCATGCTTTCATACTCTGGGGCTTCCTGAATTAATGCAACTTAACTGCTATATTTGGACTGGTATATTGGTATACCAGTATATTAGTATATTTAAAGTGTTACAATACTTACACTTACAAATATTAGTATATATATACTAATACACTTAATACACTTTGTATATTAAGTGTAAGTATACTTACACTTAATATACAAATATTAACCAGTGTTAATATTTAAAGTGTTACAATCCCCCTCGTGGGGATGCAGTTCAGAGGCACCAATTCAGATATTTCCTGGGGCGAGGGTGGAAAAATCTGGATTCCACCAGTTTCCGTGTGCCAGATCACATCATTATTCACAGAAATTTGGCCCAGACACCCATCTGTCTGTACAGGGGAGAGGCTGGATCAAATTTCAGTGGCGTTGCGGCCACACAGCTGGAGAGATGCTCCAGACCATTTCGTTAGAGTCTGTAGTAACGGAGTATGGAATCACTGCTTCAAAATGGCTGGGCTATGAGCCCGGCTGACTTGGCAACCTGTGGAATTTTGAGAAACTGCAAAACTCTTTGGGGGAAGGCAGCAGGGGGTTAGTCCCCTTGGAAGCCCCCAATTGGTGCCATTCATGCAGTTATACCAATATAAACATACTTATATCAGTAAGTCATTCCCATATGGGAAAGGGAGTCAGCTATCTCGGTATAAGCCACCTATATACCAGTATAATTGTGTTCACATTAATAGTTACACCAGTATAACCACAAAGTGAAAAATCATTGCCCCAAATGGAAAGTTATACCATAAAAAATAGGTGTAGACCATGTCTTAGACATATTTGATAAAGCCAGAGACTGTCTTGGGCTCATTTGTAAAAGATCTTTCCGATAATAAAATATTTTATTCCATATTCTTCATATTTTGTCATGGGACAAAACCTGGGGATATGGGATTCCTCAATGAGTCCAGTTTCCCCCCACTCACAGTGTGTATAAAAACCATGGGACAGCTGTCGGCCTTATGTCTTCATGGCACAAAACTCCCATTGACTTCAAAACCATCAGACGAGGCAATTTCATCACCCTGGCTGAGTATCCCTAAACATGGAGAGTCACAATCCTCCATGCATAGCTCAGTGTAATTCTACAATCAACCAATGTATAAACCACAGAGATGGACTGGATCCCTCAGTGGTAGAAATTGGTGTAGTTCCATTGTAGTCATGATGATACACAGCAGCAGAGGCTTTTGCCCCATGATGGGATGTGACCTGTAGAATCCATCCAATGATGCAAGTTTGCATGTGATCCCAAGACCTGTGAGACATGAGTAAGGGCCTTTGTTGCACTATTCATTATAGAGAAGCACAGGGCGATGGATCGGGTTAGCAGCATTGAGATGGGAAGACAACTTCGCAGGACTTGGAGAACAAAATCACACTTGGAGTCAGACTCTCACTGTTGAACCAAATAAATTACATAACAATAAAAAAATGTTCTTAGTGAGGCTCCAAATAGAACTCAGAGGGTGTTTTGTGCAGCCATGGAAAAAATGCCGTTGTTCAGCCAAAACCAGACTAGGTTGATTAGGCAGTGCCAAGATTTTCCACTTTCCCAGAGGAAAGGTCTGGCTCTTAGGGAAAGGTTGTCAGGCTGAGTGTTTCCTCAGAACACATGGCTCTCATACCACCCTAGAGGAGAAGGTAACTCACTCTGGCCAGAGTTTGGTCACCGTTCCTTCAGACCACGGCTCTCACAAGTTCCCTGCACTGAGAGCTTGCAGCCCTTCTGTTTTCTCTGCCAGCTGCTGGATGAAGTCTATATGATGAGTTAAGGGGCAGTAGTAAGACTGGAGGTTAAGGGGGGGTTAATGCTGATAACCAGGGAGGTGGTCAAGTTGTCTGTAAAAAAAATAGGCCATTTATTTGTTGGATAACTTACTCATTAGGGATCTAATGCCTTTAGTTACTAATATATGGCCTAATCCAAATTCCTTTTACGGCTTTTTATATCAGAGAATACAGGTGTAAGTGCACTTACTGAACTATAGGTGGAGAGGATTCTTCAATTCAAAGAAACACATATGGATTTCAATAAGAACTATTAACGTCACATGATAAAGTATGCAGCTGGTGGGGTGTTGTTACAGAAAAACATAACCAAGAAGTTAGCCACGCTGACAGAAGACTAACTGAATATTATAGAAAAATTCACAGCCACACAAAGCTTGTTCATTTTGAGACATCTTCCGATGACAGGAGAGCTGTCTTCAATATTATCATGCAGCTGTAGGTTCTGTTCTATTAGAGCAAGGAAACAGGCACACAGAGAAGAATGGACCGGAGGAAATGGAGCTGAAATCTACCATTATTATTTCTTCATCTTCTCTTCTTTTGCTTCTTTTCTTCTTCTTCTTTTTGGCAGATGAAGCCTTATAATCAAAGCATGCAAATCTTTCGACCTCATCCTGCTTTCCTTTCTCACCTAGCAATTCCCCTGAAGTTCAGTTGAAGTCAATGAGAAATTTGGACCCTGCTCCTGGGATGCAAGGTTGGTCGCCTGAGCTTGTAGGATAAAAAAGCCACTATATCAGCTCCATCACTCCACTTAAATATTATTAGCATTATAATTTATTTCTATTATGGCAACTTCTAGGTGGTCAAACATTCAGCAACAGGTGAGAGAATCTGACAAATGGGGGAATGAGAGCACAGTAAAAGAATTATAATCAATTCAGCCCTTGGTGGAAAACTGCCCACTAAGAACAGAGTGAAGATCATTGCTCACTTCACAGAGCCAAGATGACACCTCTCTCCTCTGAGGTGGTGGTTTTAGGCTCAGTACCATTGGAAGATGATGAATCTTGCTTTTGAATATAGATTCCTTTCATGAGTGGGGAAAGCTGGCTGCTGGGTTCTGTGCCAGATGTTTGTTCCCCACGGGTGCAGGGAATTTATAGCATGGAATAAAAGATGAAAGGGAATGTAAAATGCAGGCAGGTGATTCTGTTTAAGCATCTAGCCTCAGGCATCACAAAGCCTTGCAAAGGTCAAATGTAAGTGGCCCCATCCATTTGGAAAGCACCGTAAATGGGACATAAAGTGTTTGTTCTTCTTAACTAGTTTTATGGTGCATAAGATATACATTAGGCAAATGAATTTGATTAGGGAAACGCTGTGTCCCGCTAACAAAATTAAGAGGACGCTTCGACATTTTGTATTCAAAACATTTTTACCACTTACAAGGGGAAAGTTTACAGAGACAAGGTAAATGAGGAAATATTTTCTAATTGGACCAACCTCTGTTGGAGAGGGAGGCAAGCTTCTGAGCCACAGGTACACAGTCTGGAGAAGAATTTTGCTTTTTTCGTACAGAGTGGCTTTTATTATTTCAGTAGGCCCTTGGAAGAACTTGTGGGAAGTCAAAATAGCTCCTGTGAGCGGGACTGTCCCCTGCTGGACTGTGGGTTTCCCTCCCCTTGGGTCCTCCTCTGTGGTAGTCTCCACACCTCTCCAGACCTCCCAGGAGGCCTCTCTGAGCATCCAAAATCTGCGAAGGGGGAGGATGTGAAGACCAGGTAGGATGGTGGAGCCCGTCCAACACACTGTGCCCTCCTCCAGCCCTGGGGAGACTGCTGTAATCTAGGGATGGCACAAACTTTACCCAGAAGCCTTCACCATGTTGTGGGTAGGCAGAACTCCACAGGGACAGCGGGAGATAGAACACAGAGCCCCCTGCTCCGGAAGCCCAGAGCCCTGGATCCCAGGGCGGCTGAGTCACGGACAGGGCTGAATTGGGCAGTTTTCTGTATGGACCTTTTAAAGGGCATCACCCCGAGAGCTTGAATAGGGCCTACATGTAATTCAGGAGACAAATGATTCCCCGCTATGAGAGTGTTCTGGGGCTGTATAGATGTTAATGAGTTATTAGGTAAGGGGCCGGGAGTGGAGTTATGGCTCCCAGTGGGGGGAGAGAGGACAAGGTTAAGGGGGCCGAGGTTGGGGCCAACGTTGGAGGTGGGTGTGGGGCCAGGAGCGGGGCTGGGGCCAGGAATTTTGGCTGTGAGTGGGGGCACGGGCGGAACCACGGCCAAGCCACAATTGGGGGCTGAGGCTGGGGGCAGGGCAAGAGGTAGAGGTGAGTGTTGGGGCCATGGCTGGGGGCAGAATCGGAGCAGAGCTGGGAGCAGAGTGGGGCTGGATGGCATTCCCGCCCCGCCTCCTGTGGGGACTGGCCTGGGTCCCGCCGCACCCCCTGAATGTTCCTCCGTGCCCCCCTAGGGGGCATGCCCCACCGCTTGGGGATCTCTGCTATAGAGTTTGTTGTTGTTCACCACACTTTGCTTTCTTTGTGCAGCTCTTTATACCAGCTCGCAATAAAGGGGCCGCCTCAAAACAGTGTCTACGACTTTCATTTTTTGTTGTGCCTGATGAGAGGCACTGGGTCACTTTGGCAGTGGCTGTGAGCAGCGTGCCAGTCCCCTCTTGCAATGCAAATGCATGAGGATGCCTGTGAACATGGGAACTTTTTGCCTCAGCCCGTCACACACGCTCCATAGCAGTGGTGGCTAAATCATTCCCTGGGGAACTTGAGCCATGCTCCTGACATACTGTGGCACTAGTGTCCTGGAAAAAGCATGTAAGGGGGCTTTGAAGGCCTGACACCACTGCAGCCAGTCACCCTTGCAGGGGAACAATGGCTGTCTGGCAAGGATGCTTGTTGAGGGTTTGTTAAAAAGCACCTAAGCACTGTGGGCCCTGTGAGTCAGCTCCAGTTATATCAAATCATCCTACTGGTAGCTGGTCTCTCTTCTCTTCTCGTACCTTGGAGCAAAGATATCACAAGTCTCTTTCTTGCCTTTGACCTTCATTTAACGCTTTCAGAGAAGGCCGTATCTGAACCTTGTTGATGACCTCTCATGGTAAGTGCATGATTTGTCCCTTGGGCTGTGGTATTTTGAACTCTTTGTGCCAGGACTTATAGCCTCCAGTGTCCCTTTGTGTCTTGAAGCAGGATGCTAGCGTTGCCATGCCACCAGGATTGCCCTGGATTCTCCAGGAATTCAATGTTAATCTTTAATTAAAGATGATGTCATGTGATGAATCCTACAGGAATACATCCAGCCAAATTTTGGCAACCTTAGAGGGGCCTGGAAACCAGAAACTGTCACATCCCATATATTTCCTTTATCTGGCTGTTCCTTTCAGTCCTTGGGTTCTCTGCCACGTCGCAGTTTTGCTGGAATCTGCTAATGCATGCCAAACTCCTGGATCTGATTCTGATCTCATTCTCCAAGGACTTCATGGACTTACTCCAGTTCTGTGCTAGTGTCACGGAGACCAGAACCTGGCCCCCGTCTTTGCAGTCTCGCCAGGCAGTTATTCTATTAGGCATGTGCAGCAATCAGCAGGTGCCATCACATAAAAAGAAACCTGCCAACAATAGAGCAATGGTGGAAAAGCTTCCTTAAGAAGTTCTATGGCTTCCAAAAATTATGCAGCTAGTCCATTGTAACTCATATTGCTGAGCATCAGTGGAATAGCTTTCCCAACCAAGTGGTGAATGAGCAGAAGGCCGATCTAGCTACAGAAACTTGAATGTAGGCAGCTAGCAGACCTTTTATGAACATCAAATGAGGTGAGCAAATGCAAGCTCCCTCAACCGGTGCCCGTTTTGAATCTGTGCACCTATAATCATTGCTAATCGGGATGTTGGCTGATATAACTTCCTCAACTGTTCAAGTCACTTTTTTCAGCCCTGTCAGTCATATCTTAGTTTTGTGAAGGCTTTGGAAGAAGCAGAAATATCAAGGTCTCAATCCCATCAGGATCTCAGTGTGAGGTGGGTGTCTGTGTAACTGGCTAGAACAGAAAGGTTTAGTACTGCAGCTGAATTTCTTATGAAACTTCTACAGGCTTGGAAGCGTATACTGAGGATTTCCACCATTTTATCTGTGTGTGATGGGTGAGGCCTTACTGGTGGAGCTGAAGCACCCCCATCAGTCCAGTATGGGAGTAGCCAGCTCCGCCACTCAGTCGTGGGCTTCCCCGCTAAGTGGGTGATTTTTGCCAAGTATGGCCTGGCCCCCGGACAGGGTCACCTGAACAGGTAATCTTCTGAGCAGCAAAACAATCAAACAGTCTGTGACCCCACGGCCTCCTGGCGGGGGGTGAGGTAAGCAACAGTCTGTAACTCTGCAGCCCCCCTGGTTGGGGCAGCAAAACAGTCTGGGGAATTAGCCCCCAGATCAGGGTGAAGCAGCAAGCTGGCTGCAGCCCCTGGGTGGGGCAAAGTAAGCAAGTAGTTTAGAGCCCAGCAGCCTCCAGGCTGGGGAAGCAAACAATCCAACCGTCTGGGGAATTATCCCTCTGAGCAGGGCAAAGCAGTCTGCAACCCCAGGGCAGGGCAAGGGAAGTGAACAATCGGTCTACAGGCCTCATATCTCTCTGGGCTGGGGTGTAGTTTCAGTGGGCGGCAGCTCAGCTTCTGCAGTGCTCTCCGCAGCCAGTGGGTTGCCTGGCGGGTAGCCCAGATCCCCAGGCTTTACTACACGTTCCACTGCCAGCAGTGTACTCCCTTCCTCCTCCATTCCCCCTTCTTTCCTCCGACTGGCCTGGGCTGCCTCCTTTTATCTGAGTTTTCCACTTGGTGCAGTAGGGAAAAGGAGGCATGGCCTCCTGGGCCCATAACGACTGGTCCGCCTGGGCAGCCCAGTGCAGGGCTCGTACATCCCGTCACACTGTGTACAAAACTTTCCAGCTCAAGAGTCCTTAGTATAACTTCACTCTTGAAGTGCTGTATCCCCAGTAAGTCACGGCTTTTAAGTATGGCAGAACTTGCTTTTTCCATAGGTGCTGTCTATTAGTAATTTTCCTATTCCAGAGATAAAGGGGAGACATGGAAATACTTTGGCTGTCCTGTACTATAGCTGCACGAAGTTAATGTCTTGCATTCTCAGTCACATTCAGTTTCCTTCTGTGTTCCCTTTTGTGCATCTGCTGCGAAATATTTCGGAGAGAAAGGAAGATGAGGATTTGGAAGAATCAGAGAACTGTTTACATCATGGGAAACAACAAGAAAAATGACTATATCAGTATTGTAAAGCTTGAATGAGAATATATTGTACATTACACATGGGGATTAACAGTGGACATTACTGCTTCAGCAGGAAAACAATCTGGTTATTATTTGCTGAACACAAAATGAAAAAGACCTAGGATCTGGGCTTGGATTAGGAGCAATGCTCAAAAGCAGATTGCATTACAGATCTGCGTTATGCCATTTCCTTCCGAACTGATGAATTTGTACAAGCTATGGAATGCAGTCGCATCTCTAACTTCAAACTCTCTGTGGAGTAGTTTCTCCTGGCATGTGCCAAGTGAATTTAATGCCCTGCAAAGTATGTAGTTCAGTTGGGTTTTTTTGACACATTTGGTTTTAAAAAAATGACATTCATCCCTAACACATTCCTGAGTCTGTCTTCTTTTATGAACAAAATTCATAGAGAAACCTCCTAATGCCTTTGTATTTGGAGGACACTTAACTTGAGCAAAAAGGAAATATATAATCTAAATATAGCCTGTAAATTATATGTTGTCCTGGGTGATCTCCATGGAAACATTGGGGAATCATGTTGCCCTTACTTGCCTTCAGCCAATCCCTGCCTCTCCTCCTGTACACATTCCAACTGTGGAAAGCACCGTCTGCAGAGTATGGGGAGGAAGGAGAGAGTTCTGTTCTATATAGGCTCTATGCTTATCACCATAATATTTGTAATGCTGTGGCCCTGGATACCCTCATCATTTACCGGAAGGGGACGTATCCAGCACCCATCTGGTCCTACATATCAAAGTTATTGGGAAAGCTAGAGAAATCCAGGTTTAATAGGATCATATTTTAGCTGGTTTCTTAAGCGTGTTTCTTTTGCCCTGGAAACACAGGCTGACTTTGCATGAGCTTCTGATCCCATTTCATGGCTCCCTACTTTGAGGTTCTGCCAGAAGCTAATTCTTTTGTGCAACTTCAATTCCAAATGATCATTCTTCATTGCCTAACCCTCCTGTAATGTCTGCAGTATTCTTTTTATGAGAATTACTTATGTGCTACAGAGGTAATTGAACAACACAATTCTCTCATCTTCTCTTAAAAGACTTTATTGAATTAGATTTTGTCCCAACCTAAATCCAGCAGGCTGGAGATCTTTGCCACACTAGAATTCCAGATGAGGCCTGATTGTTTCATTGCATTATTGGCAGCCTTGTAGCATTACTTTGTAACATACTTGGTCTCAATCCCCCAAAGAGCTGGAAAAGAGGGAGGGCAGTGGAAAAACTAAATCATAACTTCTAGTGTGGTTACATTCCAAGTCCCACCTGATCCTTTCATGAGCCATGGACGGAGCGGGCACTGCCTTACATAATCATCCCACTTGCGCTATAGTAGGGACTCAGACACTTTCACAAGCACTTTTCTTCCTTCAGACCCCCATGAAAAGTGTTTGATTGGCCTGAGGTCCACGTATAAGACTGGGGTGGAGACTCAGCCAGCTTAGAGAGTGGTGAGTGACGGGCTGCATAGTTACAACAAAAAGGATAACACAGCGTGGGGCTGGATTATGTTTTCTGTGGAACAGTTTCTGTGGCAGGATGTCCTTGGTAGTGCAGTCAACGTGGACCTGCTAGAGCCAGTGCAGATGCACTGGGGCTTATGTAGATCTCTGGGGGTCCTCTGGATTTGGGGGAATCCCTCATAGTCTTTTCTGCAAGAGGTGTATGTGCAGGGAGGGGACAAACCTTACCCCCAATGAGAGAATGGAGAAAGAATCTTTGCTATATTTTTAGTTTCAGATTTTTCAAGAGAACCTTCAGTTATGCAAACTTTCTCTCTGAATTCAAGAGGCCCTTCAGTCAAAGAACCATGTGTACATTGGGTAGATTTAGTGTATTGGAGAGATCCATGCTACTGTTGCACACAATGAAAATACATATAATTTACCGATAGCCAGATTTTCCAGATTCTCAGCTAAAGAGCTGCAAGCACTGGTAGCCCTTGTTACAGTTACAGGGCTAGCAGCCTTGCTGGAGCCTTCTCTGTTTTCTCTGAGCGAAACTCCTCAATTATGAGATCTTGTGCCATTACCTCCCAGGATGGAATCATACAGTTCTCCCTGTTGAGACTGGGTTTCATGCTACAGCACCCTGGGGGTTGCCCGTGCTTACTCGCAACAGGTCTGAATGGGGTTGAGTATCTGTGGATACTCTGTGAGCTTGTGACCAACAGTAAATCCAGTGACCCAAGGCAGCTTTCTGAAATCGAAGTATTGTTTAATCTGAATAGTGGGAACAAAGCAGAATATAATTGAAAGAGGGTTTTAACTAATAAAAATGCTTCACATGCCTGTCTTGCTAAAGGTTCACCATCCCCTGTAGCCTATCTTTGGCAGCCCTTCAAACTGGTATCTCTGAGTCAATCTATGCCTTTGAAACAGCCTGACCTTTGGCCAGGGTCGTTTTAACTCTTTCTGGTCCTTTTTGATCTGTTAGTTCTCAGCCTTGGCAAACCAAGCTGTGTAACATGGCTGGAGACAAGGAAACGGGATCTTTCCAGTTAATGGCTCAGTATTGTCTTTGAGCTCCCAGGTGTCTTAACTGGAATCATTGTCTTGCATTCCCATTTGCTTTTCCAACAGCCTGCTATTAAACTAAACCAACATATTCATCCAGTAAACAGTCACTGTTCAGGTCACCTACAATATTCAGAAATCATTACAGATCCACCCGGTCCTATCAAGGGAAAGTGAATTTGATCCCAACTTTCAAATCCATAGCAGGAAGTCACACAAAATTAGTGTGAAGACTGCTTCCTCCTACACACTGCTCTATATGGATGAACCCTGGCATCCATGCAAAGCTGTTTGCAGAATCAGACTACATTGCTACAACATCTGTTTGTATCCACTTCTTCTAAAGCATCTTGTTAGGGTGACCAGACAGCAAATGTGAAAAATCGGGACAGGGGGTGGGGGATAATAGGGGTCTATAGAAGAAAAAGACCCAAAAATTGGCACTGCCTCTATAAAAATCGGGACATCTGGTCACTCTGCTTCACGTCAACCAGTTCCAGTTTTCAGTCTGCGCGTCATCAAGGACGCTCGGTTAATTTAAAATTGGGTGCACCACTATATCACACTTTGCAAATTACTCTTTTGCTAAGGGCTTGATCCTGCTAAAAAAATTGGGACTGTCCCATCTGGTCCCCTTAGTTAGACCCTTTGTATCTGGCAGAGAGTAGAGAATAAAAGCAGTAACTGCTGATGAGAGATGAGGAGCAGCCCCAGATTACAAAACACGAGATAGAATTGACACTCCTTTCATCCCAATACAGCTGACACAGCGAGGGCCTTTTGTTTTTAGATGAATTGCCCCAGAGATTAGAAGCCTAAATAGTTGACCCAAAAAAACAAACAGAAAGATGGTGTGTTAGTTTTTTAAATTACTGAAAATCTAAAGCCCACACACAGAGATGTGGACTTCCATGGCCTCCTCTAGGGGAAGACATCATGCAGAAGCTGGGGCTGTGCCAAACAGTGTATATAGTCTATTGATCTGCTGCTGAAGACCACCGCAGAGCTGTTTGAGGTTGGGGCCAACATATGCAGTGACTTGAATGCAAGTGTTTGAAGTAGAAGGTGGGAGGTGTGTGTGTGTGTGTGTGTGTGTGGGGGGGGGGGGGGGGGTGAAGCAAATGAAACTATCCTTCCCATCCCCACTAGGATGGTGATTAGCTCCAAGATTCTTCCCACCCCTCTTTTTTTTTTTAAATCATCTCTCAATATTTTTCTAATCCTCTCCCCCAAAACTTTTAAAAACTTTCCCCCAGCTTCTAAAAATAGCTAGTTATCCCCCACGCTCACTCTTGGCAGGCTGTATAGGTTGTTGGATAAAATAGGATGACGACTTAGGCACTGGTCCTATAAATTTTGAAGCAGAGATCCCTGAACTTAGGCACTGATCCTGCAATAACTTACACGTGCATAACTTTAAGCATATGCATACACCGATTAAACTCTTCACAGGATCAGTGAAAAAAAGGGTTTCAGGTTGTTTCTTTTAAGGAGAAAATGAAAGTAAGCTGCTTACAGATTGCCAGTTAGAATTCCTTGTGAGTAAAATCCTTTGTAACCAGGCCAGCCAGCTCCCAAGTACCCTCTTGTGGCCAGAGGTCAGGCTGAAACAGCCCTACTTCAGTTTCCCCACTCTCCTTCAACTCAGGACCCTATAAATCAACCTCCAAAAGCAAAGACTTTTTTGGTTTTGCCAAACCCCTTCAGGGGGCTGGATTTATCAAATAAAGTAACCAAATCAACCCCCAAACAGAGTTCTCAAACCTCCCACAAATCCACCCTTGTAATCCTACAAGGCCTTCCCTGCCTGGAGTCTTTTCCCTAAGACTCAAGGTCCTCTACTCACAGCAGTTCTTGCCCAATTCCCTCTATAGTCTCTCAGTTCCTACCTAATATCTCAGAGCCCCCAGCAGAAGTCCATTTACTCCTAGCAGCCATTCCCTGCCTTAACAGACTTCAGCTGAACCTTCTCGCCCCCAGCTTAACCCTTGTTGTTCCTCTCCCGAAACATCCCCCTTCCCACCGTTCTGTCTCATCTCCTCTAGACCCAGCTGGTTCTATTAATTAACCCCCACCCCAATTCCCAGGTATGGCTGGTAGGTCTAATTGTACTGGTCTGGCTGGCTACCTCCAAGTTTCTAGCCCTTAAATGTGGAGACCACCCCACTTCACATCATTTGTTCCTAGTCTCTCCAGTTTCTATTGTGTCTTATTTTAATTAAACTAAATCAGACACCTACCATGACTGCAACAGCAACTTATTTCTTTTACAGACCCATCAACCCTGCATGCTGTCCACTAAGAAATACCATTCCAAAGAAATCAAACAGGCTAGAATATTGCACAGGAAACAAATCACTTTTAGGGGTCATTGGGGAAAATGGGGCAAAAACTCATGGTTTTTAAAAAACAATTTAAATGTTGCCAAAATTTCATCTTTATTTTTAAATTTTCCAACCAATGCCAGCAGTTGTGTTTTGATCAGCCACATGTTCTAAGGGTCTCTCTCACAGCTTCTGCCTCCCTAAACAGTGGGAAATGTAGAAGATTGTCTGAAAGGCGAGTTTCTTTCTGACATTGACACCAAACATCTTATTGATCTGTAACCATGATGGGCTTGATCCAGAGCGGTGCTGAGGGGTTGTGACTTCAGTAGGAGTTGAAAATGCTCAGCATTTACCCGGAGCGTCTCAGTTCCTGGCTGGATCAGCTCCCCAAAAAGCTTTCTTGCTTTCATGTTTCACTGTCATCAACCCAGTTTCTGGATGGGAGGAACTTTACAGCATCTTTCCTATCTCCGCTTAGCACAAATTTTCTAGTTCATTAAAGCCCTGTTAGATTAATGGCCGTGCGTGATTTCAGAGACTGGTGCATTGAACGCCTGCAGTTCAGGCCTCAAACTTGTTAGTATAATTTCCCAAAGATTAGCAAGCCGTGCTTCCATTGGAAAGGCTGTTAGTCCCCTTAATTTCTTTTGACTGGAGCAACAGTGCATGATTGTGGAAGCTGCCTGCTGGGTGGAGATGGGATTCTGAGGAAAGGTTTTTCCTTTAGAAAAACGGCATCAATTGTGATTCAAAACCATTAGCAGGTTTTGCTAATGCGCCACAGAGTCAGACACTTCATTTTTCCAGGCATGTTGGATCGCTTGGGAGGTTTTCAGAATAAAAGTATCTCTTTCAACCCATGTTGGGCTCACTTCAGCCATCGGCTACGCTTGTGTAACCCCAGATTAACCTCAACAGGCTTGCCCAGTTCTGAATCAGAGTGAAGGATAGACTGTATATTGTAATACAGACCAGCTTTATATTATAATAGAGTGGAAAAAAATGAACATCATCATTCAACCTCCTAGCTACTAAGTAGAATGCTCCAAGCATATTGAACCAAGTCCAGAACCAACATTTGCCTAGAGAATTGTATACTGTATCTCTGTAGTGGAAATTCCTTAGAAAGAACAAGGACAATTTTGTGTAAATTCTGGTCCCAAAAGGGCGTTATTCCAGATTTATGCTGTTTTACTTCAGTTCAAATAATACAGCACCAAGAATAATACCATTGGTGACACCAATACAGAATTGGTGACAAAGAGCCTAATGCAGCTCTCGTCTACACTGGTGTAAATCTATAGTCATTCCACTGATTAACATGCACCTATCCAGATTTATGCTGTTGTAAGCAAACGCGAATCTCACCCCCAGAGATGGTTAATCAGCCAGACCTGTGAAATGAGGGCTAAGGAAAACCTAGAAGGAGAAACATAAATGAGGGCAAAAGGTTTTGAATACTCCCACCTGCAATCTCATATATTTAGCTAAAAGAGTTGTTGGCCCCGAACAAACACCTTTTGTTGACTGTATTAGAATAGGCCCTTGGGGATCAGGAGCCAAGAATTGAGGTTTCCTCTGACACTTGGATTGATTACTCTGGCTAGTGAAAAATGCAGGGGATTCTTGTTCTGCTGCTCGAGCATGTTCTTCATGAATGAGATTGAATGCCTGTATGATTTCAGCCAGTAGATCCTCACAGGACTGCAGAGAAAACTGTTGGAACACTTCACTAGTCAGGCCACATACAATAGCTACTCTGGAGCTAATAAGAGGAGCCTCTTCCAAAGGCTAAAGGAAGTTCATGGTGGTTTCATCGCTAATATTTTAAATTGCAACTGTAATTTATGGGAGATTTCCCTTTCCTGTCATCTATGCTACAACAGAGGTAAAATATTGTGCTGCTTACTGCAAGAATTAAATCCACTGCTAGTATGTAAAGGGCCCTTCAAAGACACCAGTGAACACATTTTTTACATTATGCTAAATGGGGTGGTTTTTTTGGTTTAAGGTACCGAGTGACAGGGATCATGAAAGCTAAAAAACTGGCCGCAAAGCATCCCTAACTCAGAGGAAGAAAATGAAGCTGCTGTGGGTCCTGCCCTTGTACTGACCTTGAGCTCTAACTAGGAATCAGTGAGGGAGAAAGCTATTTCAGTGCTCATGCAGGCTCAGACATCAAGATCACAGATTGCAGTGTAACCAAATGGCAGGGATACATGAACACAGGATTTCCCATAGTTTCAAAGGCTTGTCAGCACCAAGAGTCAGTAAAGACCGTGCCAGCTGTTTACGGGCGAAGGATGTTTATTTTCAAGGGGGAAATGCAACTCACCCCTGCAATGTTCCCTTCTGTGTTCTGAATTTTACAATGGATTCTTCATACAGCTTGGATTAAATTCAATTTGTTTTAATTTTGGGTAAGCACCTGACTTCTTACAACCTGATGACTTCTTTTAAAAACAAATGATCCACATTTGAATGAACTACGCTTCTTTTCCAAACAGTTTCCTTTTATCACTTAACATTTTTATTTCACTGTATAATCTTCAGCGGGCTGTCATTCGAGGTCCATTGGAGATCCAGGAACTGTTACAGCAAAGGAAGGGTTTATAAATTATAATGCACAGACAGCAATTGTAGTTCTGAGCAGAGGGCACCAGTATGTCTTGTTTAGCCATGGGCTATTAAGGTGCCTGTGGGTTAAGCCCCTTAGGAAGCCACCTGATGTGCTGAGAAACCACTGAGTCTACCTGTTCTGCCAGCATGGGCCCCCTTTAGCCTGCCTTGCTGAGCCAGGCAATTGAAACTCCTCTAACACACACACAGGTAGGGCCACCGCCCAGCTGCAGCTCATCTCTGCAAAGACTCAGATTAAGGGACTTGCTCCAAGCCTCTGGTGCTTGCTCCATTTAAGGGGCACAAACCCAAAGATTTTATGAAAATTTCCTCCTTCCTCAATGTAGAGAGAGGTGTGCACACGTCTTGCCCCCCACCCCCAGTTAAAAATGACAGAAACTGGGTTTACTAATAAACAAAACAAATTTTATTAACTATAAGAGGCAGATTTTAAGTGGTAAAAGGGGTAACAGACAGAACAAGGCAGATTACTGACCGAAGGAAATCAAACACACAAACTAAGCTAGTTTCACTAAAGAAATTGGTTACAAATAGTATTTCTGATCCTAGAAGTTGTTTCAGGCAGGTTGCAAAGTTTCTGTGGTTCAGCGTTCCAGTTATATTCCTTCAGATTGGACCCCGGTCTCAGTTTGGACTCCTCTACCTTGCCTTCCCTTCAGGTGGCTTTTGCAGTCTTTCTTCTTGGGCAGACAGCTGTGGAGAGGAGTCATCCTGTTTGTCTTCCTTCCCACCCTTAAATAGGATTTACATAAGTCAGGAATCCTTTGTTTCCCAAACTTGACCTCTTCCCCTTCCCTTATAGTGGAAAGTTACAAGAAGTCCCAGGTAATGTTTTAGTATCAGGTGACAAGACCACATGACTCTGTAGGATCACAGGGTCCAGGAGTCAGTGGTGGTATGGAGCATCCATAGAAAGGCCAAGCTTTTCACAATCCACTGTCCTCGCTGATGGGCCATCTGCCCTGTCTGGCTTTGCCATTGTTGTACCTGAAGTGTTAGCAGTGGGCATCACCCAAAGTAGCATAGTTGAAATACAGATACAGAGCCTAACTTTAGATCCAGAAATGCAAATTTCATTGTCCCTTACACAGCTGTGTATGCTGAAGGACAGTCCTGTCCCAGAACTTGGTCTGCAGCCCGAGCCCTTATAAAGCAATTGCCTTACATGGCAATTAAACAGCCCCTGAACCTGAGCCCTGCAAGTCTCAGTCAGTTGTCACGGGTCAGTCACGAGTGTTTAATTGCAGTGTAGACATACATGAACAGAACCAGGACCTGAGACTACAAGATGACTATGTGAACTTGCTGCATGATCGCTATGGAGGAGAAATTTGTCTTTCCTCTTCTCTTCCTGTCTCAGTACCAAATCCCAGATCACGTGGCCAGCTGTTATTTTCCAACCCAGCTGCCAACTATTGTGTAGCTGAAACATTCCTGTTGCTGGAGACACCTTAGTCTTAAATGTCAGCAACATCTTTATCAGAATCTAGAAAGGCTACAGACAGCTTATTTTATGATTTCATTTAAGGGGTTTTCCCCCTCTTCAGGAAGACACTTAGTAAAGAATGCTGTATGGGGACTTTTTATTGCTCAAGTTAAAAAATGTCAGAGATTTAATTAGTTTCACATTTCCACAGCAGGAAAGGGGAGACCATTAAATTTACTGCATTAAAAATACCCATTAATGACTGTTCTTTCGTACTTGGTTTTAATTGTGTTCATCTGCCTTTTTTCTCTTATTGGTCTCACCATACATATTCTAGATCAGTGGTCTTCATACGGGGGTGCGCGCACCTCCAGGGGTGTGCGAGACCACTCCTGGGGGTGTGCGGCCTTGGTAGCTAGAAGAGCCATGTGGCTTCTCTGCAAGCGCCACGGCGGCCCTGGCAGCAGGAGGAGTGGGGCAGCTCCTCCTGCCACTGGCGGCTGCTGTAGTGCTTGCAGAGTTGCTGCCAGGGCAGACCGGCTCCTCCTATCTTATTGGAAACCCGGGAGGTTTCCAATAAGGCAGAAGGACCCGGGCTGCCCCGGCAGCTCCTCTGCAAGAGCCGCGGCAGCCCTGGACAGAGGAGCCGAACACCGTGGCTGCAGCCCCGGGAGCCAGGAGCCGCACACCGCGGCTGAGAGCTGGGCGCTGCGGCTGAGACCCGGCCCCGGGAGCCAGGTGTCACGCGCCACGGCTGCAGCCCCGGCCAGAAGAGCCGCACACCGCAGCTGCAGCCCCGGGAGCTGGGAGCTGTGCGCCGCGGCTGAGAGCCCGGAGCTACGCACCGCGGCTGAGAGCCGGGAGCCAGGTGCCACGGCTGAGACTTGGCTCCGGGAGCCAGGCGCCATGTGCCATGGCTGACACCCAGGCCTGGGAGCCAGGCGCCGCGGCTGAGGGCCAGCCCCAGGGGCCGAGCGCCACGGTGGGGACCGGCCCCAGGGGGCAGTTAGGGGACAAGGAGGGGGACAGTTGGAGGGGAAGTGGGAGGGAGTGGATGGATGGGGGCGGGGCTAGGGCGGGGCTTCCCCCATGCGGGGGCCTGTTCAAAAACTAATTTCTACTAGGGGGTGCGCAGTCAAAAAAGTTTGGAGACCCCGTTCTAGACTGAGGGCTCCAAAATGAAATGACTTGACCAGTTAAAAGAGTAAAGGTTCACCAGCCCCGCTGGCCACAAGTAAGATCTTGTGATTATAAAGAGAAATATGGGATGGTGGGTTTAACTCCTTTGATTCAGTGCAGTGCAATTAGCAGAGACAGAAAAAAGGACAGGAGAGAAAAGAAAACAGCTCTTCAAAGGGCTGTGAGCTAAGAACAGCTGAACATTCCATGAATTCTTCAAGCTCAGTCATTCCAGCCTCAGAAATGCAGGGAGCTATTATGTGGTGCATGGGCCATACGATTCAAAGAGAACGGAATAATGGGATTTGTATTGTTCTCTCTGCCGGAGACCTTCTTGAGGGACTGTATCCCTCTTCCAGACAGTGTCCTTCCAGTGACAGAGTAAGAATGAATTTTCACTCCTTTCAGCAACAGAAATAGCATTTGTTAGTCTCTAAGGTGCCACAAGTACTCCTGTTCTTTTTATGGATACAGACGAACATGGCTGCTACTCTGAAAGAAACAGCATGAGTAACCAAGTCCACTGCTAAATTTTGGTGGCCGGGGGACTGCACTTCCTTCTGACCATATTGGTCTGCTGCATTACGGTAGATCATGGGAATGACAATTATGGTCTTAAAAGATGCTTGATATGGTCCACAAGGTGTCTACACATCTTAGCAATACAGCCTACCAAGAGCACATCACTGGCTCATTGAATCTGACCTGGTATTCTGTGAGGAGGCAGTGTAAAATCTCCATCCGAATCTTCGAAGCCCTCCAGGGAAATGACCCAAGAGATTGCCTCTTCTCTTTAACAGTGATCTCCCTCAACAGCAACATTCCTTGGACCTACTGAACTGTCAATCACAAGGGTGAAATTGATGAGAGACTGCATTCTGGACGGTTGAACCAGTATTGCAGAACTCACTTCCATGGGATATTAAAATAAGCATAGATCTTGGAGCTTTCAGAAGAAAATGCAATGTTCACTCTTCCGTTTCCTTGACAACAGCAAAGAAAGATGGCAGTAGAAAGAGGTTTGGTAGATAGAGGAGAGGGAAGAAAGAAGAGTATTTTAATGATGGTCAATTTAAAGCAATTCACTCCGGTGGATAACACATATAACGCATCATTCATTTAACTTGACTTCTGTGTTCAAACACATTTGGCAGTTTAGCTAGCGAATATATTTAAAACAGGGAATACACGTGGAACAATTTCACTAAGAAGCTCACGTACTTTAGCTGATGCTGCACATACAAACTGATCATTCTGCCTGTTGAGCTAACAATCATTCTGCAATGATTGCAAACACTCTTTTCCCCATGAGCATCCGCCCGATTATAGGCTTTGGATCTGATTATAGCTCCCTCTCCTGGAAGCCATGCTGCATGTTAAATAAAGACTCGTGCGACCTAATAGAGAGGTGAAAAGTTTAGAAATACCATTTAGCCTATAAAATGGAGTGTGACTGATTGTCCAGTTTGGATTAGCTGACTGGGAAAGGATATTAGTCTGAACTTGGACTTGAACTGGAAAAGGAATTTAGTCTGTTTGCTTGAGCTCCCAGTCTAAGTTTCCAGTGAACAAATGCAAAGCATTTTCAAACACTCAATGCCAAGAGAAACAAATGTGAGCGTTAGTATTCCAGGCATTACTCAAAGTGGGAAGACACATATTTTGGTACTTCTATAGCACCACAGGTTAGAGCTGAACTAATGAGAAGCACATGGGGGTGGGTAGGTGAATAAAAAAAAACTCATTTGGGTTTCTATATTCTGTGGTGCTTTGTGCTCAATTTCTGCTCAACTTTGGTCTGTTCCTGCTTCCTTGGAAATCAGTAGGAGGGAGATTTGCCAATGGGTTCAGTGAGATCAAGATTAGGCCCTTTCAGCAATGATTCCGAGGTATAAATTCACATCCTGAACACATTTAGAACCCAGGGAATCCCCCTTCTTTTTCCCTCCTCTCTGAAGTTATCTCTAAAGTTGTCATTAAAGAACGAAAACACACAGGACTGTTTTGAAACTTTAAAACAATTCCCTAATGAATGCAGATCATGAACTGGATTTTGGATTTCCACTCTTTCGGACGGATTCTGATCTCATTTATATTGGTTCATCTCCATTCACTTTAATGGTGCTACCCCAATTTACATAAAAGTCACTGAGATAAGACTCGGAGATCTGTCTGTATATCACAGGTTGGCATTCCTTTATTAGTACAAGATGTAAGACAGCTGGCTGAATTTTTTATCTTTTGCCTGTTTCATAAGCATATTGCAGATTTTTCAGTCTGTAATGACAGCCTTTGCAATGACTTAATTAAGTAATATTGGAAATAGAGATGCTGTGGATGGAAACATATGCTTGTTACATATTTTGAATGAGTGTGTTTTGGTTTTTGGTCCCTTTCTTCAAGTGGCAGCTATTATTAGATCTCATATGACCGGAGTTCTTTGACTTTGCAACTTGCGTTATTCATTTCCTGCAGTTTTAACAGAGTCAGGATTTAAATACCTAGGTGCATTTCATGTGAATCTCTTCATGCAGGGCTATCAAAGTGAGATGCTATGTCCATTTTACCAAGAGTTATAATTTGTACATTGGACTCTGTTTAAAGTGGATGATTATACCACAATTGTGAGAGTGAAATCACAATACTTTGGTATTCCATATACAGCTGGGCTTGAATCCTAGGTCTGAGTAAAAGCCAAACTTGGAAGAATTCAAATGCGGTAGTGGACTGAACCAAAATCCCAGGCCAAACACGTTCAAATTGGGAAGTGTGTATCAGAATCTGAATGCTACACCCCAAGCTCTTAGCTTCTAGCTTCATGTTTATCCTCTATTGGTGCCTTCCATAGCAAACGTTCTCATCTCCCTCCAGAATCACAGGAAGGTAACAAAATACAACTGTGTACCAGGCAAAAATATTCCTTCTTGTCCCCTGCAGATGCCTGGCTGAAGCCTGGAAGCATGAGATTTGATTACAGTTATTCTTTTAATGCAGATTGGCGAGTGTTGTGAACATGTGGAGGGCAATGCAGGCCATCTTATTTCCTTATTGATGTTATAGCCCAAAACTCCAACCACTCAAACTAATCTGCCCCAGCTTTTCCTTTTCCATGTCTTCCCCCATCCATCAAGTGAGACCACTAAACATCCCATCTAAGTGCCCACCTGCTCCAAAGACATGAGAACAGTTGATGGCTCCAAGCCAAAAGATGCCTACAACAACAACAAAATGCATCATTGCTGTGGTGATGACCCAAGTAGAATCTTTTTTGCTTCCCAGTGAGAACTGTACCAGACTGAATTGAACCCTGAAAGCTGTCCAATTAAAAAGCACAGCTGGGAGAGAAAAATAAACAGAGCTCTAGACCTATTTCTACGCATTCCTGTAGTGAGTGTAAATTTAGAGTCCAGGAGCCAAACCTGCTGTATCTGGTATCTGTCATATCACCCTAAAATCCCATATGAATTCCTACTAATAATTCTGCTTCTGATACTAACAGGCTATAGTTCTGGGGGTGGTCCTGCCTGCTGATACCTCAATTTTAAAGCAAGATCTTAACAGCTCAGAGCAGAGTGAAACCAAAGGAACCTGAAAATGTGTCACTTTCAAGCCTGACTCTTTAGCCATCTACTGTTCGTGCAGAACTACACAATGATTTGTAGATACTGCCCTCATGCTGTCTTCTAACTGAATTACATTAGAGCAGGGACTGCCAAGGGGGAGAGAGAGAAACAAATTTGTGTGCAGTGTATGTGATACAGAAGGGGGGGGGAGGGGAATCACACCATGATGAAAGTCGCAACAAAAGCCTTGTGACATTGTAAATATACCGAGACGTAAGTTCGACAGTAAGAGCATATTAAAAACGTAGAAAACAAGGTGGGGAGTTGAGAGAGTAAATATCTTTTATTAGATCAAGTTCTGTTGGAGGAAGAGACAGGCTTACAGAGAATGTATACATGCTCTGTCATAGGCACCCACCCTGCTTAGGCATTGCTGAAAATCCCACGAGGCGCCTATCTGTCTGCATCTTTAAGCACCAAAATACTTTTGTAAATCTGACCCTAAGTCATTTAGGAATCCCATTGAAAGCCAGGCACTTTTGAAAATTTGACCCAAAGTATAGGGAGACACAGAGGAATTGTGATAAGTTTTCTACTAAAGTTTGTTCACTTTTATGCCAAACTCTGCTAGCTTTATTGTTCCCTCTTCCTTCCAGTCTACCTGCATCCGGTCTGTCTGTTTCATGCACCTGGTGCATCCTGATTGCCATTTAGATTGTGAGCTCTCTTTGTTACATTCCCAGGAAGCACCAAACACCATGAGACCTGATCCTTTGCTATGGCTTCCAGGCGTTACCACAATGCAAATAATAAATATTATAATGATCACAAGATGCCAAAACACAGCAAGTGAAATTCTGGCCCCATTCATCCAGCATTTCTGTCACATTTGATTTAGTTAATTGTTGATAATGGGACTCTCTTAAAATTCCCCAGTTCTGGAAAAAGAGAAAGGTGTTTAAAGTTGACAGATATAATTCACAAATTTGACTGACAGAACTATATTTTTCCTTGCCAGGAATCTACCACAGATATAGCAGGTCAATAGGGAAGAACAGAAGAAAGCCGTAGTGCTGAGACTAGCAAGAGAAACGGTTGCAGTGTGTTGAAACTGAGGCCTGATTTAAGGTTTTCATTTCAGATTAGATGAAAGTCAAATTACTTCACATATGGTACTTTACATAAGATTACAAATTAACCGCAGGCTTTCCAAGATGAGAAATAAATCAGGAGGAAATTAGTCAAAGGGTAAACACTTCTTTCCTTTCATTCAGACTCATTTTTGAAGACAGACACATTCCCTGCAGTGTCTGCAGCTGTACCCAATACAACGGTGCACAAGGAAAAGGAATGCTCCTGAAAGGGATCAGATCAGAAAGCATTAGGAATGGAGACTCTCTGGCCACATTGCAAGGTTGCATTGGTTTTCATTAACATGTGGGAGAATTCGTGCTGATTCCAACATGATTAGAAGAGGAAACTAGTAAATGTAACAAGGATTATGAGATCATTGTCTGGATATAGCTGGCCAGAGAATTACTACAACCATTTTCATGAAATACACAGGCCAGCATTGTGAACTTAGACAACCGAACAGCACAGATGTCACTGCTATAATATATTGTTCAGGAATATTTTCCCCTGGGTTTGTTTATGATAAAAAACAGTATGACAGAGATGATCTAGGGCCCACATGGCCTGGTTCTCGTGAACTCTGATCTGCTTCAATATGGTCGTGAGCTTTGCCACTTGCACGTGGTTTTAAGCCCCAAATCCTTGGTGATTTGGAATATAGATGTTTCCGGCTCACAAATCACACTTAGTTCATAGAGCCATCTCTAAAAACCACTGAAGTCAGTGCAGTCTTGTTGACTTCAATTCACTTTGTATCAAGCTCTTTGTCGTTTCATCTTTTCAAACGCTAGAAAGCAAATCCCGAAAGGAGAATTTTGCACATACTGTTCCTCTCTGACACAGATCCAATCCTTAATACATTCCATGCTGCATTACCGTCCCTCAAACTATCTCTGCTCCTTTTGGGTGAGTATGAAATGTAAGGGACTTGTCTCAGTCCTCACCATAGATCAGTCAGTGTCAAGTTCCCGGTTTCTGTTATTTAAAACCATAATGAACAATTATGACCATATTCGATCTCTTGCTCTCCTAATAAGATCAGACATATCAGAAATGACACTTGTATAAAAACTATATAATTCCCAATTCTAATCCCAGGACATCACAGTTTCAGCCATACCAAGATGCAGCTGCTAATACAAATACCAATTACAGATTCTCCAGGAAGAAACTAGACATCATGAAAAAAAACAACAACAACTTTACACACATTCTCAGCTACTGCCAGTAATACTGAAGAAAAATTGTACTGATCACAGACATAGATCAATTGTCCTAATAGCACAACATTCAACATTCACAGCCTTAGGCACTTCTGATTTATTTTACAGTTGATTTAGATTATACTTAGTCTCGGGGATACTAGAGGACAGCATCATTGCACTATTGTAATTTACCTAATGACACTGCATTTTCATTAAGGATTTGCACTAGTATTGGTACAGCTATATAATTACACCAGTCCAAATTTCTCTAAAGTAGACAGGGCCCTAAAGGGAAGAATGCTGCCTAATTAATGACCTGCACTACATCCCGCTGCACATGCATTTTCCAGGGAGTGGAGCGGTGCGGGGTGGCGAGGGGGTAAAGAGGGTGAAGAGGAAGGGGGAGGTCTTCCATCCAAGTAACTGAATCCTGTTTACACGCTAGGTTCACTAAAATTCATTTGCTCAAGTCACTGCAATTGACAATCTAGCTCTCTTTGTCATGGATACTGTGGCAAAGCTACACTATTATTATTATGATTTGTATTGTGATAAGGTCTAGGTGTCATGGTCATGTGCAAGGCGCTGTACAAACCGCAGAACATAAGGATGGTCCTTGCATCAAAGAGTTTATAATCTGAACAGTTTATGGAATTTGATTAATTGAAACGTGAGATGTGAATGGCTGCAGGATTCTTTTCTGTTCTATGTTTGTGCAGCACCTAAGGGGTTCTGGTACATGACTACTTCCAGGTGCTACGCTAATAAACATTACTACTAGAACCATATGAGGTAATACTATTCCCATTCCTCTAAGGTTCAGAACTCACTGAAACAATTCTTAAGAGGTTGCAAGGCAGTTCAAATATACTTGTGAAGCAGCACCCGCTGGGAAACATCTGTACAGCAAAGTTTAGCAAAGCCACTCACACTTTATTGAATAAAAGGGGAAAACTCCCCCACCTCAAGTACCAATGTCAAAGTGGAACAAAATCTCAGGTTAAGTTCATGGGGTAGTGGGTAAATAGACAGAGAGCTAGAACAGAAATGTCCTCCAATCAAAAGTGTAATCTAATAGAGGTGTAAAGAGTGTTAGAAAATAGTCTGACAGAAATAAAATGTTCCAAAGAAAAAAGGCAGGGAATATTTTAAAGGAAGAGTGGTTTTGTAAGTGCATTTTGAGATGTAAAAAGCCAATACACTGGAGAGGGATTCCTTAATTATTCAGACCACATCATTTCTAGATGTCACAGAGTAACAGTGTCTTAACACCTACCTCCATCTGGTCCTGACCCTGCCTCAGTTTCCCCGCATCACAGATTGGTAGTTTAGCCTTCCAGCCATACCAAAGCAACACACTAGACTGCACCTGCCATTCTCATCCTGGGAAGAGGATGAGAAAAAGAGAAAGCCACACATGGCAGCTGCTCGTCATGCCATTAAATGCCCTATGGAAGGTGCTCAGATATTATGGTGATGAGGAGAGCATTAGACCCTGAATAGAGGAGCTCTGTGGCAAAAAATCTGACACTAGACGCTTGGGACTAGGAAGACCCCATATCGCAGAAAATCGTGACTCTGGGACTTTGGCCGGGTGAAGCCTGAAGCCCTTGCTGGGTAGCAGAACTTGACGTACCCTGGCAGGAGTGGACACTTGGGGGCACCAGGACAGGCAAGCGCCTGTCATACCCTCAATCTGACCACTACGTGGGGTTATCTGAAGCAGATCCCTTCTCAAGGAGGCAGACGGGGGCGTGTTGAGGATATGGACTGTGGCTAGTGTCTGCTTCTCAATGCCCATGAGGCCTCTGGGAAGCAGAGCGTCATTTACACTGGGCTCCTGTCAGACCCCATAATACAGCAAAGCCAAAGTCACCTTAAAGCCACCTCTGCCTTTCCTCCCATTTCTGCCCCAGGCTGGGCTGCTGCAAATCAGGTGGCATTGGCTGTGCTGAGTTCCTTCAAGGATCAAGGCCTGAGAACAGTGATTCATGGGACAAATGTGCCCTTCCAGCTATGCAGCAAGGAGTCTGAATTTCCACGGCTCATTTCTCTCTTCCCCTGAGACTCTTTCACTCTAGGATAACATGTGACCCTTTTTCTGATTTATTTTTTGGCTTTTAATTTCTAGGACAATGAGCTCCTGCTCTCATTGATGTTGATGGTAAAATTCCCGTGACTTCCCTGGCATCAGGGTCAAGTCCGAAGACCACAAATTCATCCTAAACTGCCCCCATTCTTAATCTCTAATAAATCCCGTCCATTATGCTGAATTAGATCATGGGAAAGAAAGCATTAATATTCTCAAAGATAAGAAACAAACTGCACTTAGATAAGGCAACCTTTATTAGTTATATCTTCACAAGCAATGATGATGGTTTATAAGATGCCGGCTTGATTTGTTTTTGCCTGTTTACATATTTCAGATAAACTGTGTGAGGCTAGAGACGCAGATTATTAGAATAACGAGAAAAAGCCTGATGCAACAAAGCTGGCGCCAAACGTGGATTAAAGAATATTATACAACTATGACATATTTCCAAAATGCAAGCTCTCTAGATGAAGAGTGGCCTGAATTTGTGCAGATGACCTCACTGCCTTTTAAGGATTTAATTCCCACAGATCCACTGTATTTTATTACTCACAGGGGAAGCACTGAACTAGAATCCTTCCAAATTGCATGCCGAGATAGCCATTAGGTGTAGGAAGTGCTACTGCATGTAATAGTCTCAATAATTGGGTTTGTGAGTTTTTGGGTTTTTTTACTGGACAACTGAGGAGGCTTTCTGTGAACAGGGGACCTCCCTACAAGGGTAAAGCTGACTGGTGACTAGCTGAGATGTGGAACCTAATCTCACCCACCTGCTTGGGGGGATCAAAAAATATTTAACTTCTGTTTGTCCTGAACTACAGTAATCTGTCATGAGTGAGTGCCTGTATAGCAACAGTCCCTTAAATGCTCCAAATCATAGATATTTACCCTCAAAGTACAGAGAGAAAAGTGCATTTTTGATACTCAAGTAAGTGCAGTGATGGTTTGGACCAGGAGTCTCCAAACTTTATGAGATGAGGGCCATATTAGATTTTTGAAGGGGCTTTGCGGGCCGAAGCGACTGTGAAAAACTTAAATATATGCAAAATCGTTAAAAAAACAACACCACTACTCTACTGTGTCAGTGTTGCATTCAGTTCTAAATCAGGTATAAAAGTAGCTGTATAATCAGTGCAGGTACTATGAAATCACACAAAATATTTGTCAATACATTAAAAATCATTTCATATTTTTTTATTTTATTTATTTCTAAAAGCTCACAAATTTGTGTTATACAAATACACATATTCAAAAGTTTGGCTGTACTTTGGTAAGAGAAGTTCCAGGTTCCCATTGTTGGTTGGGACTGTTTGGTTCTATTAGTGCTGTAGTTAAAATTTAACCATTATGAAATTGTTAATTTCCATCTCTGTGCCGCTCTCCCTCTCTGCTCCTCCAGCCACTGCCACAACCCCCAACTTTGCTCTTCCAGCTGCTGCCGCGACCCCCGCTTTGCTTCTCCAGCTGCTGCTGCAGCCTCTCCCCCTTTGCTCCTTCAGTGGCACCACAGGGGCACTCACCCCTCTGCACATGGGGCCACTGCAGTAGCTTGCGGGGGCGGGGGGGGGGGGGGGCAGCGGCGACTTCACGTGCCTGCTTGGCATGCCTGCTCAGTTGAGGGGCTGGACAAATTGAAGCCGTGGGCCGTATGCGGGCTGTAGTTTGGAAACCCCTGGTTTGGACAACTGTAAACGCAGACTAACAGCTAACCACAGTTAAAGCTGTATCTGTGTGGTTACCCAGTGGCAAGCTATCTGTTCAACAATAATCAAGTCATTGCATGAATCTGCATTTCTAACATGACAGGCCTACAGTCAGTCCTCGTGTGTGCTGTTAAAGTAATGGTCTGTGGATTTTCTGTATACACGTGGTTGGGCTGCATCTTCATTTTGCAGTTCATTAGAATGGCTCGACAAGAAGTCAGATATTCTGTCAGCCATTGGAATTAGATAGAGGTGAACAGTCTGTGACCATTTCTTTGATGAATGTAACCGTCTTTCCTGTTTGCAAGAACTGATTGCTGCTTTCCTGAATGTGTCTGTTATTCCTAATTGTTTGTCATGTCATTTGTCTAAGAAAATTACAGCCTCTGGATTGTTTGGAAATAAATCACTATGATTATTCATTATGTGAGATTAGTCACATACGACACATGGTATTCTGTTTCCTGACTGAAATTGTTTCTGTTCCTTGATTGGATGAATAAAATGTCCATTTATCCAGCAACTAGTGAATACCAATGTTCACTCTCCATTATGGGTTTTCCTACAAATCACAGTGGCTCCACAAACAATTGTGCAGAAGAAATGTGCATCTGAATGTGTGGAGATAATGAACAAAAAGATAAATTAATCCCACCAATTTGAACCTTGAGTTGGATTTTACAATCATGTTCACCAATACTTTTCTTCCCATTAATCAGCCAGCTCATCTACTGAGAGGTTTTCATGTTGAGATCTTTAAGTCTGGCCTGTGAAATGTAGCCACTGCTTTTACTCAGCCAATTTGCCCAGAAATCTCTGGATAATAGGTAGCTCTTTCCTCAGTTCCTGTCCCTGGCAGGGAAGAAGACCTGCAATCTTTCTATGACTTCTGTGATTTCAATAAACGTTGTAAATCTCTACATACAAAGGGGAAGAGGCTCAGAACATAAGGTAGGAGGATCATATTAATAATTTACATCTGCACTGGGTGAGACACAAATCTCTGAGGGATCAATTCTGTGCCCAGCGATGGTTTAGACATCCGTACACAAAGGAGAAGGATCTAAGAGAAGAAGCCATAAGTTCAGACGAGAGTAAGCTAGACAGAACATCCCTTCCATCACCACACCCCAGTTACTGCTTTTCTCTCCCCTTCAGTGAACTCGGCCACACATTCAATTTCTGTGTGAGCCATGGAGGGGTCTGAGAATTCCCTGCCCCCGGCCCCGCGATAAAGGCCTTTTGTGCAGCCACAGGACTAAAAAACAGCCCGACAGAATGTTGCATGTCTCTAATCTTGCAAATCAGGTCCAATAATCATCTTAGCTGTTCTGCAGATCTATTTTAAATGAACGCTCCCCCCATCCCCCACCCTGATTTCTGACTCCAGATGTGAAGCTATTGGCTAATACTGTACTTTGCCTAGGATTTTATAATCCAGCTTTAAGAGAGATACTTCTCTCTAGTTCTTACATAACCAAGGGGACCTTCTTTATTTACCCTCTGTGATCAAGTCTGTTCTAAATTCAGGGCATGGAAACCATGATCAAAAGCCATTCACTGTGTATCAACATGTATCCATTGCTCAAATATATTAAATTCCGACAAGCGGCCTCTTCATATGTAGTGATTTTCTACAATGAATTCTCCAATCAAAACATCACTAGATGTAATTTGTCAATATTATAAAAAATATGTTAATAATTAACATCCCCCATGCCTGATTTAACTTCTCAGGATATGGACTATATTGCATTTAAATGGACCTTTGTATGTGTCATATAACTGTGTGTCTATACACTGAATATATGCACATATAGGTAGATCTTGCAAAGCATCGGAGGTTAGTCTGCTAGAATCACCACTGTATTTAGCTCCTATATCCACATGTAGTTTCTCTGCATTATTTATATCAACCTCAGGAAATATCTCTAACTGCAGTGGTTTATAAAGCTCAATGCTAAATAGCCAGAGTCATCCTTGTTCTTAATAGTTATGACTCTCAACCGCAACACAGCTAATGGCATGGAAAGTTTGGTTTCATAGATTCCAAGAACAGAAGGGACCATTGTGATCATCCAGTCTCACCTCCTCTATAACACAGGCCATAGATCTTCCCCAAAATAATTCCCAAAGCAGATCTTTTAGGAAAACATCCAATCTGGATTTAAAAATGGTCACTTACAGAGAATCCATCACAACCCTGGGTATGTTGCTCCACTGGTTAATTATACTCACTGCTAAAAATTTACCCCTTATTTCCAGTCTGAATTTGTCTAGCTTCAATTACTGGTCATCGGACCGTGTCATACCTTTTTCTGCTAGATTGAAGAGCCCATTATTAAATATCTGTTACCCTTAAAGGTACATACAACCTTTAATCAACTCACCCCTTAACATCATGTAACATACAACATACAACATGTAATAAACTCACCCCTTTACATTCTCTTTGTTAAGCTAAATAGATTGAGCTCTTTGAGTCTATCACTATAGGTCTGTTTTCTAATCCCTCATTCATTCTCTTTGCTCTTCTCTGAACACTTTCCAATTTGTCAATATTCTTCTTGAATAGTGGACACCAGAACTGGGCACCGTGTTCCAGCAGCAGTTGCACCAAATACAGAGGTCACCACCGAACGCAGAGGTCCAATAACCTCTCTACTCTTACGCGAGATTCCCCTGTTTATGCATCCCAAGACTGAATTAGCCCTTTTGGTTCCAGCATCTCACTGGGAGCTCATTTTCAGCTGATTATCCATCATGATCCCCAAGACTTTTACAGAGTCACTACTTCCCAAGATAGAGCTCCCGACTGTGGCAGTATGGGCTACCTTCTTTGCACCTAAAAATATACATTTACATTTAGCCATATTAAAACACCTATTGCTTTTTTTATTTGAAAACGGAGGCCATTTTCTTTAAAAAAAAAACTATTCAGGATGTTTACATGCTTATGGCAGTAATTTTTAAAAAAATTTGGAAAGTGAACTGAAGAAATTGAAATCAATCCAACTACACACAGAGAGAAAGCAAGAGAGAGTGCACGTGCACACTCTTGCATTTTGCAGTTGCGGGACAATGAGGATTCTCTCTGTCAACATTGACTTACCCATGCCTAGGGATGAGCTGAAGTGCTGCAAAGTTTGTTTATTAAAATAAGTTGCAAGTATGTGTGAACGTTGCCATAGTTTCTCCACAGGACTCATACAGCATGGACAATAGCAGTGTAATCTTTCACTGTCTCCTATAACAGCGTCTCCACCTGGACTTGAAGAGAGGATCTCTGAGACTGATAGACTTTGATCTTGGCTCATTTATAAAATTTGAAGGTTTTTTCCCTTTTAATCTCCGAGTTGTGAGTTCTTTTTTTTTTTGGTTGGTTAATTTTGAAAGGTCAATTCAAATATTTTTTTGGTTTAATGCCATTGGAACACATGCTGGAACAAAACAATAACAAAATGTAGCAGGAGATTGTGGATCTGCAATTCGTGTTTGCATACCCTGACTGGCTTGGGAAGTGCTAAAAGCAGATGCCGTGACACCTGTTGTTATGGTGCTGTCTGAACATGGTATCACATGCCATCTCCTTCATCACCGTACAGCAATCCCTAATGGACAATCACACACTGCTGTAATCTGATTTAAAAAGAGAAATTTTCATAAACATCTGCTGCAGTGCTGTCTAGTTTGTCTTTACTAAATTGCTAGATGACACTGAAATAGGTGAGTTCCATCATTCTGCAATGGCATGGAAGTTTCCCCTTCCAGGCCCTTTATAAAGATCCCTAAGGGGAGTAATATGTGCAGACTAACTATACTTCACAATGGGACTGAGACGAGATCATACCAAGATATTTGAGAATATGGCATGGGTTAGAATAATATGTTCTGGGAGAAAGAGAAACTTAGCAATGGAATCACCCCATAAACAGCACAGCCCTGCTTTTGAGAGAGAACAGAGATGAGTGAGGGTCACATGAGAAGAAAAGTGGTGTGTGGGGGTGAGATGAATGGCTGGGGAGGAAACAGATCATAAATCTGTGATATTGGGCAGATGTAAAAGGATGTGTATGTTCCTTCTTCAAGCTCTTTATCAAGAAAAAAATGGTAATTTCTAGGGTCTTTTATTATTTAAGGTGAAACTTAACAGAATAAAGAATATTTTTTCTAGTAAAGAATTAGAGTTCAACTGATTTCTGGGTCATTGTTTTTATGTAATGTTCATTTTCTAAGGCTGTGTGTCCCAGAGACGTGTAGAACACCCAGCATAAGCATTTTCTGTGTGCTTGGGATTGCATTGTTATATCTGTAATGGATTTAGGGAACGCATGGTATTTCGAAGCCCCGACAGTCACATTGTAGCCACTGTTAGAACTCTGACCTATAGTGTAAATTAGCATTTTAGAGTATAGAGAGCTCACAAAAGATCCTTTGTGGTTAGGGGGCAAAGCGTTTTATCCAGGTATGGCTTTAGTGGAGACGAGTCCAAGCTGAAAAGTTCAAAGCTAGATCTGAATGTCCTCATAGTTTGGGAATATTTGAACACCACCGGGATCAGCTGGTCACTATCCACTAGGCAATAATTGTTTGGCTGTTTTTGTTGTTTTAAGCAGTTGGCACATTGACATTAAACAGATACATACACACACATGCGCACATACGCTGGGACATATAATGATTCACTTGCCTTTATGGCTTGGCTTCTGTGTTGATTGTACTGTAACAGTCAATCCCACTGGACAAAATTTCAGGTCTACAGAGTTAAGGACTTTAGGATTTCAACAGCCAGTTCTCAGTGTACAACCGAAAGCTTGCTTCTCTCTCAAAGGCCTCTGCTAAGTAAAGTTATGTAATTTTAGTGACATATTGGTCTGATAGTGTGTAGGAAGAAGAAATAAAACACAAGAGAGAAAATCCCAGCATCCATGCAGATTTACTCACTGAGGAAACCAGTACAATACTTAGTTTACACAGAGCATGGCAATAAATGTCAGTTATTGACTGACCTATAACAAAGAGCAGTTTGATTGCAATGCCCAGTGAATGCATGGTTTGTTTGTCTGCTTGGATTTTTGCTTTCTCTCTAGCCTCTGTGGACAGGGAACAAGAAAGGGCAGCACACACACAAAAAGTCTGGAAGATTGGTTTAAGGGTTAATGGTCACTGCTCTGCTGAAATAATAAAACAGTAACTGGTTAACCCTGATCAAGATTTGGTTGGGAGCTGGGGGGATTTTTCGTGTTATTTTTTTAGGGCCAGATTCTCATTCACAGTAAAGCCCCTTTACACCACACTGGCTGTTACCTTAAGGACCATTCACACTGTGTGATCAGTGTAAGGGTGGCTTAGTGTCCATGAGAACCAGGCCTTTCGTACATTACAATGGGAGTTTTCACATCCCAGAACTCAGCTTCCTATTTCACCAATCTCTCCAAATGCTAACAGGTGATGACGCTCCAGAAGGAAGAGGATAGCATGGAGATATCTGGATAAAGGTACTGGAACAGCTTTTTCTTCTGCAAAAGTGACTGGGGTTTTCCTCTAAAAAGGATACCTCTTTCTTCCTTCTGTTATCCAGGAAAGATACACTGAGGCAGATGTTAACAGACCTGGTGTGCAACTGGATATTCACTGTAAGGTTCTAGAGTGAAGACTTGGCTCCATGGCAAAACTCTCCTTGACTTCAGTGGGGCCAGGATTTCAGCCCAGTGCATTGCTTTGCAAGCCTGGAGCTATACTACTTGTTCTATAGACTGTTTGACAGAAAGGTACTATTACTGTTATACAGGGTGCAAAATTTGGGCCATAAAAGCATGATCCTTCTAAACAAGGAAACAAGAAATTTGTCTATGAGGGTAAAATAGATTGAGTTTATCTGGGTACGAACTTTTTCTCCTAGTTACATATCAGTCCAGCAACGATTTTGCCCCATAGTGTTTCTAAACTACTTGTCACGCTGCCGGTCGGTCTGTGTCTTTTGTCTTATTCTTTGATTGTAAGCTCATTGGAACATGGACCATCTCTTTGTTATTCATCTGCACAGTGCTACACACAAAGGGATCTTGGTGAATGATCAGGGCTCCTAGGTACAACCTACATGTAACACATACTAACTACACTGCAAAGTGATATGAGGGATGGGGTGAAAAGCACATTGAAGAACAGTCATTGTAAATAAGTGTCCACTATAATGGGGAAAAAACCCAGCCACCATCAAACTCAGAGCAAGGATGTGGACATTGATACAATGTCCTGAGCTTCACCCGTTCTCCTGAAAGTCAAAATGGTTGCACAGCAGCAGTTTAGTACTAGACAGGATCAGACCTATTGTTCCTTGAAGAAGCTAAATGAAAATGTTTCCCTCTGGCAACATTTGATCTGCACTCAATGCACTCTCCTCCCCAAGCCCAGCTCACATGCTGTTGCTCAGTGGTGCAGTTTGGCTGCTCTCTTTCCTCAGTGAACCAGGATGGCCTTAGGCAGATTGCAGCCTTAAGCAAACTTCAGAATACATCTCCCCTGCTTCCTCCGTTCCAGTCAATCTAATTTTTAATGACCTTTTAATTGGGTTATTTTTTCATAATGCTACAGCATAAAGTTTTCTGCCGGGCAACAACAAATATCTGAACTCATTTTGTCTCCCTTGCACTGGTCCTTCAACCTCTGTCCTCTCTGATTTCTTCTTCAATTTTTCTTTCTTTCTACCATGTATCAAGGAGGTCTCTTTTCCACTCTCTTCTCCACTGTCAGTTTCCCCTCATCCTTGTTTTTCTGTATCCCATAATATTTGTTCCTTCTCTTTTTCTCACTCCATTCCCTTTCTCTCTCATTTCCTATGTTCTGTGTTCACCCTCCTTTGTCTCTCATTCTCTGTCTCTTCCTTCCCCTCAGTCCTTCCCATCCTTCCCTCTGTCCCTCTCTCTCTTCTGCTGCATTTAGGAGAGGGTGGCAGACATTAGGGACTGGTAGTGTTATAGATAGAAGAGGAATAAAAGCAGCAGCAAGAGAGGGGAGTTTGACAGAGGGCTGGTGAGGGCAAGGAGCCAGTAGAAATGGAACATATTTCAAGTAACTACACCACTCAAAAATACAACTAAAAATTAAGGCCGGGATTAAGGCAAAATAAAATTAAGGCAAAATAAGGGTCCAGATCTCATTGTGATTACATGGGAATTATAAGCCTAACTCCTTTAGACACTTTGAACTTGCTTAGGCAAAGGTCCCATTGAGTCTTACTAGGAGTTTTGCTGGTGTAGGCACTGAAGGAAGCATCAGGCCCCATTTCTGCAAATTACAGAAGAGTTAATTATGCCAAGCTGATGGATACAGATCAGTTTAGCAATTAACCCCCCAAGTCCCTCTTGTATCTTCCCTTCTGGTGTGTTTGAAACAGCTGGCACAGTGCTCGTAGCAATGAGAATAAATGGCACGGACCTGACGAAAAGCAGGCATTTGATTAAATTAACAAGCAATTTCCCCACTGAGAGAGGTAACAAATTAAATAGCCAGCTTGGATATTAAATAATTAGCCCTTTTATGATGGTATGGCTTGCCATCCTGGGCTTGTTTATTAGGAGCTCAAACCTGCAAGTTACTAACACTTGAGTTCTGATCCAGCAAAGCATTTAAGCACGTGCATAGTCCCACTGAAGTCACTGGTTAAGTGTTTTCCTAGATTAAGGCTCAAGTGCTCTGTGCCTTGCAGGATTGAATCTGTAACAGGTGTCAATTGGACCATATTCTGATCTCAATATGTCCTGAGTATCTCTCTTGAAGTCACTCTAGATTTACACCATCATGACTGAAGCCAGGATTCGGCTCACAGAACATACAGTCTGATCATATTACTTTGCAGTTAATTTTTATTGCCTCAGGTTAATTTTAAACCTGAGGCAATAAAATTAGGGTAAATCAGAGAAAAGACTGAACATGAATTTAAAATAAGACAATTTTAGCAATGCCCACACACAATTTTCTATTTAAGTGTCTTGAAATGCTATGAACTCTGGGGTAAACATTTGCTCAGAGCAGAAACTTGTTTGAAGAAGCTTTCAGTTCTGGAATAATGTTCTACTTACTACATTTCCACAAAAATCAGTGAGAGAATGTAGAGATGCCCTGCTTTTTCCAAGGAAACCATCTCTGCATGATAAGGCTTCAGTTAAAGTTGGTGCTGCTAAAGACAAAAAACCCTACAACCTCAGAGGCAAAAAATTCAACTTGTCCTACAGAGGAGGGTCTTGGGCCTCGTTTAGAGTACGTGATTATTTCGGAATTAGCCGAGTTAATTTGAAATAAAACTGATTCCATCCACATGACCAAATTGGTTAAATTGGTTTTGTCAATTTAAAGGGCTCTTAAATCCGGTTTCTGTACTTCACCTCGGCAAGTGGAGTAGCGCTAAAATTGACATCGCCATTCCGGATTAGAGGTACTGTGGATGCAATTCCATGTTATTGGCCTCCAGGAGCTATCCCAGAATGCTCCATTGTAACTGTTCTGGACAACACTTTCAATTCTGATGCACTAGCCAAGTAGGCAGTAAAAGCCCCGGGAACTTTTGAATTTTACTTCCTGTTTGGCCAGAGTGGCAATCTCATCAGCACAGGTGACTGTGCAGAGCCCACCATCACAGAAGACCATGCAGTCTCGGATTTGTAGATGAGCTCCAGCATGGTCCGAACGGAAGGTGCTGGATCTCAACGCATGTTGGGGAGACGAATCTGTTTTGGCAGAACTACATTACAATCCCCCAAGGACATGTTCATGAAGCTCTCCTGGAGGTACTCTGCAAGCCTTTGCAGTAGGTTTCTGGGTAGGGCTGCCTTATTCCGTCCTCCACGATACGACACTTTACCCCACGAGGCCAGAAGCAAGTAGTTGGGAATCATTGCTTCGCAGAGCAGGGCAGTGAAAACTCCTGGGTTTTGGGTGCATGCAAGCAACATTCATTCTTTATCTCTCTGTGTTAGCCTCATGAGAGTGATATCATTCATGGGCACCTGGTTGAAAGAGGGGAATTTGTTTAAGGGAACAATCAGAGGTGTCCATGTTTGTCCGAATTCTGACACTTTGACATTAGACTCACATAGATTGGTGCCTTCAACTGAGAGAAGTCTCACTGAAATACATTGGAACTACTCACAAAGCAAGGCACTCCTCAGTGCAGGGGGCAGGCTGAGTGCCATACATTCTACTGTGCGTATTGGGTATGGTTCTGAATCAGCATCCTTTTTCCTTCATGTACACCTGTTTTCCTTCTCCCCCGCTACAAGTAGTTTCCACAGACTCACCACTGATATATGTTACTATTATTTAATACATAACCCATCTCTATTGCATCTCATCTTCAAGGCACTTCCCAAATATGAATTAATTAAACCTTACAGCCCACCTGTGCTACTATTCTCATTGACCAGAGGAAGAACCCGAGGAAAAGTGACAGTGAGTAAATGGCAGAGCCAAACTGAGACTTCTTGGTTCCATATGCAGCCCAGTAGATTACACTGATTTCTCTACACCTGCACCATACTCTTGGCCCAGAGAGTGATATGCAAACTTTGTTCGACTGGCTTTGCATTGCTCATCTTGTAGGGTTTCTCCTATTGATTTACCTCCAGTAAAATTGGGAAACGTGAGAGGGGAATCGTGTCCATAGATCTGTGCATATACAATGAGTTATTTGAATAGGGTTGAATTCTGCTTGCAGTTGCACTGCATACCCAGCGTAACTGCCTTGACTTTGATGGAGTAGCAATAGCTTTCCACCAGTATAAATAAGAGCAGAATTTGGCCCACCACTTTTACATTTCCACTTTCTTGAAAAATAAGAACCAGGCTGCCTTGGATGTAGGCTACACAACAAAACCCCTATCCTGGATTGATATTGCTTTCAACAGAAAGGTAACATACAGCTAATGTAATATTTATTAGTTTATTAAAGGAGATGGAAGATTCCAGTGAATACTGTAGCACATGTACATCACACAGCTGATATCCTTTTTGTTGACTCCATCTCATTTCTTATTGATGGCCACCCATTCCATATGTTACTGAAATTAGAGTGGCTGAATCTAATACCCCTTACCACAGGCATTATGTATGTTGAGCAGATGGTCATTCCTATGGCCTTGCATGTACATCTACCTTAAATGAGTGGTGGAAACTGCAGTGGAGAGAAAGCTATTGGGATCTTTATCAGGTATTTGATATTTAGTTGGAAGAAGTTCAGGCTATTTCTGACTGCCATGTGTGCTGCATTTCGTCACCTGATATGGGGAGGAAATTGTGAAAAAGACATTGAAACGGTCATGATCCAGCAGACCAGGGAAGGATGAAAGTCACCAGCTTTGACAGGTCAGGCTACAGCTGCATATTTTGACATAGTTAAGGACATTTCTTCAGACTTTGGCAGGGAGTGGACTGCGCACTTTTGCTCAGAGCTAGATTGTATAATTTGCTATGGCAAGAGGAATTGATGTTATAAAAGTTGCAACCAGTTAGCAAACAGGGAAAAAATACAAGAAACTTGCTAGCGCTCTCTGCACCTAACTGGGTGGGTGAAAAGTTTGAGCTCCAAGAGCGTCCGATGAAATAACATGTGCCAGACAAGGAATCCTCTGCTCTATTACATCCCAGTTATTTTACCAAGAGAATCTAAGAAAGAGGCAAATATTTTAACATGGAACTATATCACAGTATTATAGTGTGTATCCTTAGCATCTATCATCATTTTACAGAGATCTATCAGTTCTTTTTTTTAATTTTGGTCTTGCATAGTTTCACTATTTTTTCCTGAATTTATTAAAAGAAAATACATGGATAGACATAATGAGAATGAATGGCAATTTTTTAACAGCAAGGGTAAGTAACCACTGGAGAAAACTCTCAAGGGAAGTGATGGCTTCTCCATTGCTTGAAGCCTTGAAATCAAGAGTAGATGCCTTTCTGGAAGATTTGCTCTAGCCAAACACAAGATACACAAGAAAAACTGGCTGAAATTCTATCTCTTGTGTTATGCAGAAGTGTGCAGTGTTGTTGTAGCTGTGCTGGTCCCAGGAGAGAGACAAGGTAGGTGAGGCAATACCTTTCAATGGACCAACTACTATTGGTGGAAGATACAAACTTTCGAACTGCACAGAGCTGTTCTTTAAGTCTGGGGAAGGAAATGAGAGAGTCTGTCAGACTAGATGGTTTAATGTTCTCTTCTGGCCTTATATGTGCACACGCACCTTATCATTGACTTCTATGGGAGCAAGATTAGGCTTCATATGTAATTCTTAAAAATATAAGGAGTTGCTTAAGAATCAAGCATCATGAACATTCTCTTCAGTATTTTGCCATGCTCAATGCGGGTATGTTTTCACATGCCATGTATTTACAAATATTTCACTTCTAGTAAGGCCAAGTGTTCTGTAACAAGGAGATGTTAGCTGAACCATGCTCTACAGAAGATTGTTAAGAAGCACTCAGGTGAATGGCATGATACTGTATCAAATTTAGTTGCTACGCTTAGAATCAGTACCTAATCCATGTAATCTCTTCATCTCAGAAACGTTGGTAACAGTTTCCTGTAGCTATATTGAATTGCAAATGAATGCATGAGTATCCGTTGTTCTTTCTGGCCATTGTAAGAAATGCTCTTGTATTTAATTATGGCAGAGACCTGACAGCTGGATGTGTCAGACACAGAGCCAGTATTAGCTTCCTCTGCTTAATGAAAACACTATGTCCTGGGTGTCAGGTGTACAGAAAATGAATCAAGAGAGGAGCACCTCCAAAGTACAATAAGAGTTACCAGAAATTAACAGAAAGTAACCTGAAGACACTTGCTTTCAGGTAAAGATAGCCGTGAATTAAGTGCTTTTTAATCTACTGATGTCATCATAGACTGTGTGGAGCTCCCTTAAGTACCTAAAGACTGCCAGGAGTTCTGTATTCATTTTCTCTTCTATTATTTTTTTCCCTTTTAAAAGCTAGGGTGACAAAATGCAAAAAACTGGCATTAAAGCACCATTAAGGTTGAGAAATGAAGTACACAAAGTCAAGTAATTCAAAAGCCAAAGGCTTCTAATTATTAATTATTATTATTATTATTACTGTTATTATCATCATCATCATCTGTATTGTAGTAATGCCTAGTGGCCCCAATTAGAAAGGGTCCGCATCATGCCCCACCTATAAAATATAGGTGATGGAATTATCAGGTGATAAAATGCAGAGAAATTTGATAAACTTCATTTATCAGTCAGCCTTGACCATTTCACCTACACTTTTCCCACTACTCGGTAGTACTGATTGATTTATCGTGTCTAGTGTAGACACGATAAATCAATCCCCAATCACTCTGCTTCGACTCCTGTAATCCACCAAGACGAGAGGCAGAAGTGGAGTCAACGGGGTTGGCGGCAGTCGACCCGGCGCCGTGAGGACGTGAGGTACATTGACCTAAGATACATCGACTTCAGCTACACTATTCTCGTAGCTTAAGTTGCATATCTTAGGTCGACCCCCCGACCCCAGTGTAGACCAGGGGTAAAATTCTAAATCTCTGAGAACATCAAAGAGAATTAACCTATTACTAAAAAGTTTGCAGAAGTGACAAAGAGTCCTGTGGCACCTTAAAGACTAACTAAAGTATTAGAGCATAAGCTTTCGTGGGCTAATACCCATTTCATCAGATGCATGTCTCCGATGAAGTGGGTATTAGTCCACGAAAGCTTATGCTCTAATACTTTAGTTAGTCTTTAAGGTGCCACAGGACTCTTTGTCACCTCTGCAATTCCAGACTAACATGGCTACCCCTCTGTTACTAAAAAGTTTGTTTCTTTCTTCCCAAATCCTGGAATCCCAGGTAAAGTAACTACAGCCTGTAGTGCAGCATGGAGAATATTGAGGCGTGGAACAATGAGCTGTCTGAAGTCTAGCATATTTCAACCCCGCATGGCTAGAATTGAAGCTTTATACAATTTAGAAAGGGAGATTAGCAAGTTTTTCAGTGGGATACCCAACAGCAGATTTGCTTTTAGCACTGGAGGGAGCTGAGATATCGTATTATGCAACTGAATTTGTATACAGAGGCTATTTTAGATGAGCATTTTTAGGTTTAAAATTTTGTTTTACTTTTTCTTTCCTTCAATGGTCCAGATAGTTTGCCTTCTGTCTTTACAGACGGATGGATGTAACAAAAATTTTCCTAATAACATTTTTGAAAACATTTTAAGCATTTGCAAAATATTTTCTGTTCAAGTGTTACATACGCAGTAGATGATGATGTGATGCAGTACAGATGTGCTACAGACGGGCACTCATTTTCGGGTGCACAATTTCCTTTTGCTTTTACTTTATGCAAACTCACACCCATAACATAACACAACTGCCCTGTTCTTGATGGGACTGATCCAAAATACAGTGAAGTCAATGGGAGTCTTTTTTATTGACTTTAATGGGCTTTGCATCAGGCCATAGATATTTCTTTTTAAAATTATATTTGTTTATACATACCTATATATCTATCTCCCCAACACATACTGTGCATAGATGGATAGATAGATAGATAGAGAGCTAGATATAGATATAACTATATATAACTATATTGCAAAAATAGTTGCAGACATTAACTCAGACCTGGGTAATGAAGATCGCCCCAAATTAAAGAGTGTCATCTCATTATACAGTTATTAAAATCTTATGGCCATCCTGCTAAACAAATCTGCAGATGCTGAACCCAGTGTTCTGCAGCCTAAGAAATATGTCTTAGAAATACATTTCTTTTTGTCCATCTCCTATTCAAACATAATCTTTCAGGACGTGTAGGTGTCCTACACCCTCATGTTTTGGGTTCCTCTGTGCTTTGTAAGAAAAAAAGAACTACAACATGCGTGAAAAACTAAACAAGCAGGTGCCTGCTGGGCCTGTTTTACTGGAGCAGGTGAGATTGTAATGCTACTCAAATGGTTATTACATCTGTCACACTTCAGAGCAACTGCCCCTCCATGATTTCTCAAGGGCACCGACTCTAGGCTCCTGGATCCTCACCCATCACCTCGTTTGGGCAGAGACCTGTGTCTCTCTCCCTTCTCACCAGGGTTTGTTCAGGCTGCACAGTTCCCTCCCAACACTTGATATTCCCAGCAGCCTAAACTGACTCATCAGGTCAGCATCTGTGCTTTGCTTTCTCTCCAGAGGCTATAAACAGTGTAATTGCCAGCAGCTACAAGTTACCACACAGCTGGGCAACAAAATGGCAGATGGAATTCAATGTTGATAAATGCAAAGTAATGCACATTGGAAAACATAATCTCAACTGCATATACCAAACGATGGGGTCTAAATTAGCGGTTACTATTCAAAAGGAGATTTTGGAGTCATTGTGGATAGTTCTCTGACAATGTCTGTGCAATGTGCAGCAGTGGTCAAGAAAGTGAACTGAATAATTAGGAAAGGTATAGATAAGAAGATAGTAAATATCATAATGCACTATATAAATCCATGGTATGCTCACACCTTGAATACTGTGTGCAGTTCCGGTCACTCCATCTAAAAGGAAAAGAGATATTAGAATTGGAAAAAGTACAGAGAAGCACAACAAAAATGATTAGGGGTCTGGTACAGCTTGCATGTGAGGAGAGAGGAAAATGTCTGAGACTGTTCAGCTTGGAAAAGAGACGACTAAGGGAGGAATATGATAAAAGTCTATAAAATCAAGAATGGTGTGGAGAAAGTGAATAAGGATACGTTATTTACCTCTTCACTATAACACAAGAATTGAGGGTCCCCCAATTAAATTAATAATCATCGGGTTTAAAAACAAACAAAAGGAAGTACTTCTTCACACAATACATAGTCAATCTGTAGAATTCTTTGGCAGGAGATGTTGTGAGGGCCAAAAGTATAACTGGATTCAAAAAAGACCCAAAAGTTCATGGAGAATACACCAATGGCTATTAGCTAAGATGGTCAAGACACAACTCCATGCTCTAGGTGTACCTAAATCTCTGACTGCCAGAGGATGACAGGGGATAGATCACTGCAAAATTGATCTGTTTTGGTCATTCCCTCTAAAGCAACTAGTCCTGGCCACTGTTGGAAAACAGGATACTGGGCTAGATGGACCTGTATTGCTGTTCTTATGTTCTGATGAATATTTAAGAGTTGTGAACTGTTAAATGCATGGCAGGCATTAGCACAACACGCGAATGTAGGCAGGAGGTAGGTGATATTCAGCTTGCACTAAAGGGTAGTCCTTCCAAAAGGGATAAAAGAGTATATTATCAGATGATTCTTCCCTGTTCTTAGTATGTGTCCTATCCATGGGAAAGGAAGAGGAAGAAGGGAGTTCCACTCCAATATTTCACAGGGGAAAATTCAAATGTGAAAAATCCCCCTATCGAGTTATTGAAGGTTCCAAAATAGGCCTGAGCTTTGGTGAATGAAACACATTCTTCCTGGTAGTTATCTTAAAACATTCCCCACTGACGTAGGAATGTGTGTGTGTGTGTGGGTGCAGGGGAGGAAATCAGAGGAATATTTCTTCATTTCTCCCCCTCCCCCCCGCCCCAAATGCAGGTGTAATTGTGTATTTTAATGTCAGTGTTTTAATATAAGTACAGAGTCACGTTATACAGTGACATATTTTCTATACATACCCAACCAAACATGTTCGTCTCCCCCCACTGCAAGTGTAATTAACTGTGAAAAGGAAAAGAAAAGTTTTTAAACCTTTACTATCTGCTTGGGGATTTTGCTTATAATTTAATGACTTCCACTTTCTGTTTCTCATGCTATTTTTCTCTACCCCCCTCCACCTCATTTTGAACTTTCTTTCTGAAAAAAGCAGTGTGAGAAAGAAGCCCCCATTCATGACTTTGGGGATCAAATAAATGAAAGCAAAAGGTTTCAGGCAGGCTCTAGTTTCTAAGCTCAGTCTAATCTAAACCCAGGAAAAGGAAGAGATTCTATAGAGTTTGTTCCTCTTGCATTTCCTCCTGATTAAGTCATTCATTTCAGCTGAGCTCAGCTTCCTTTCACCCCGGGGCTGGTTGCTTGGCTATCTTTTCAAAGAATGCATACACCTGTGCCAGGCCTTCTGTTCAGGAAGAGAGAATTAACCCTTTCTTTGACAACCACTATAGCCTACCACAAATCAATATTTTTTCCTCTTATCTATTTCCCTTTATTCTGTCCTTTTTATTCATTTTGTTTTATTTTCCTTTGCTTCTTTCCCTCTGATCTTTTCTTTGCTCCTCTTTCTCATTTGTCTCCCAACTGCTGCTTTCCTTTCATTTCCCCCATCTCTTCTCCTGTACCTGTTTCCAGTTCCCTTATCTTTCAATCAAATTCAGTTTCCATTTTCTCTCTGCCTGGCTGCCTCATGCCACTCCTTGCTGTGTCATTTTCTCCATCTCTCATTTACTTATCTCTCCTCACCACACATGCTGTTAGACACACATGGGGGCTGTCTCTCAAGCTTAATATTGACAAGCCTTTTCTGAGCAGGAGAATTCAGAAACCTGTTATTTTCAAACTGCTTTAGACACTGGATGGTTTTCTCTTTTTCAGTTGTGGTGCATAGTGGTACATGAACACAGACAGCCTGTCTTCCTGTCCTGGTTAAACCACTGTTGCTGCCACAGACAGAGGGGTTCTGTTGCATTCTGGCTCTTTGTCCCTGTCAAACTCAACTGCTCTAAATGTGATATTTCAGACAAACACCTTAATTCTGTCCTTCGCCATGCTCCCCTACGTTGTCAGGCCTCTAGTAATGGAGTCACAAAATCTCTGAAATCCTTGAACATCCCTAGCTTTAGGGGGGCTCCACGCTGGTGTTGAACTAGCTTGCCACCAGCTTGCATTCTCTGGAAAAAGGGGTGTGACGAGAGTGCCTTGGAGGCTGGAGGGTGGATCGCTCCAGGTTTGGAGTAGGGCAATCCAACGAATTATGAAATGTGTGTTCCAAGGAATGCCTGAACACAGCTGGCAGTTGTGTGGATTCCAAAAGCTTCTGTGGAGCAATAAAATCACAAGTGATTCATACAAACTGAATATGCAGTCCGAATAAAGACTGGGAGTGGTTAGATCATTACAAAACCTAAACCTAATTTTCCGCATACTAATTTGCCCCTACTATTACTCATACTTTCTTGTCAACTGTTTGAAATGGGCCACTCTCATTACCACTACAAAGTGATTTTTCCTGTCTTGGTATCCTGCTGTTAATTGAATTGTCTCGTTAGACTGACCCCACACTTGGTAAGGCAACTCCCATCTTTTTATGTATTTATACCTGCTCTTGTATTTTTCACTCCATGCATCTGATGAAGTGGGTTCTACCCCATGAAAGCTTATGCCCAAATAAATTTGTTAGTCTCTAAGGTGCCACAAGGACTCCTCATTGTTTTTGCTGATACAGACTAACCCGGCTACCACTACCAATAGCTCACCACAGTATATAACCATTTGGAGATCTTTCTTTGGAAGTTTTGATTTCTCCAGAAATAAAACTATGGAATCAGATCCCAAGCAGGTGTAGTCCATGAAGTCAATGGACTATGTTGATTTACAACAGGTGAGGGTCTGGCCCATGATATCTAAATTGACTTCTATTTGGTATAACCAAGTCCCAAAAGCAACAAGAAACCATTCTGCTTAGCACACTGGCTCACACATTGATTAATATATCTGATGGCTACCTGATTTTCTGAATTACATACTAAGCCAAAATATCCCCACCACAGCTCTTCAGAAATGGTTTAGGCTAGAATTCCGTAGCCAGAATAGACACGTTTTTGCTATAGTAAAACCTTCTAGAAAGCAGAAAGCTCTGGTTCAGTGCAATGAATACAAAAACAAAAACATAACCCCTGCCATGTAGATATATCTTTAAAACCAGAGGAACAAAAGTTTTCATAGTCAATCTGAAAGATGTAGATACATGAGCCAACAAAATAAGGATCTAGTTTGACCTTGTTGGCATTACTTTCAAATACAAAATCATTACAGTAAAAAAAAAGAACAGTTTATTCCTTCCATTTCCAGTCATGTGGACAATGCTGAATTAACATATAGGTCATACTTGAAAGAGCGTACTTTAACTTTGGGCCTTTGAAAATGGTTTTCTGTGCTTAGTTTATTCCCTCGCTTCAGTTCTGTATAATCCTAGTATATATATTATACCTTTCATGTGCTGTCTTTTTACATCCCAAAACATTTGTAACCTCTACTCTGGCTCATCTTATTGTAACAGCAAAGTCATCTATTGTTACTTGGTACACTACATGAATAACAACAATAATGCAGGGTTCATGATAAAGCATTAATGCTAGGCTGCAATTTTTAAAAGTTTCTCAGTGGTTTAGAAGTACAAATCCTGGGAAAAAATGAAAATTTTTTAAACTTCAAAGTTGTTTCCATTTTCCAGTGGTCAAAACTAATCCAATTTACAACGTTTTGAATATTTTACAAAGCTCTGTAATCCAGCTTTTTATCAATTGTTTTTATTGTCAATTCTTTCGAAACCACTATCAGATTAGATATGGACATTTTTCATGGGTTGAAAAATGGGGTTTCAGGTAATGAAAAACAATCATTAAATTTATTTTTTTTTTGCAAAAAGTGAAAGGTGAGGAAAAGTCACCAGTTTCACAACATTTGTCATTTAAAAAAAAATCCCTTTTCATTCTGAAACTTTCAATAAGCTGTACTGACCATACAGATATCTAAACAATGTGCCATGCCCTGAAATAGGCAAAACTCCATTAACTTCAATGAGAGTTCTGCCTTTGCAAAGACTGAGGGCTTAGCTACACTTGAAACTTCAAAGCACTGTCGCGGGAACATTCCCACGGCAGCACTTTGAAGTGTAGTGTAGTTGCCTGTGAGGGCTGTGGGAGAGCTCTCCCAGTGCTCCTGGTAATCCACCTCCATGAAGGGATTAGCTCAGAGCGCTGGGAGCCTGTCGACACTAGTGCTTTGAAGTGTTCAGTCTTGCTGAGCCAGCAATTCAGAGCGCTATAAAATGTCAGTGTAGCCAAGACCTCTGTAAAAGACTTCGGGATTTGGGCTGTTGTGAGGGAAAAAAATGGGGGAAGGAAACAGCATCAGTTCTTGAAAACTGTTCTTGTGGCTGTCCGCTGTCTTGGCCCGGGTGGTCTGCTATTTAATGCATCTCCTCCTGGGTCCTCCCACAGCACCACTTTTCATCCTGATGACATTTTCCAAACAGCCAAGGGGCTGTGAATATGTTTTGCATGGATGCCACTTTCCCTTACATAGCAATTTTCTCTCTCTGTGCAGCCTCACTGTGGCATCTTCATACGCAGTAGCAGAGCACTGGAGAGTGCACCTGGGTGTGAGATTATTCACGCCCATGTGCAGTTTTTTGTTCTATTGCTTAATATCTCCTGCCAGAAAACTCTGTTTTGACTAATAAGAAGCAGGCAGGAAATCAGCTTTTACAGATTTGCAGACTGAGATTTGAAAAACTGACAGGATAAGTATCTCGAAAACCAGTTCTCACCTTGGCAGGCTGCCACACTTTCAATTGTGAACCCAATTAAAACACTTTGGTATTAGTACCCTGAAAGCAAACGGCACAGCTTTGTTTCACAGCACCTCAGACTCTTCCAAATAATTTGATTATCAATAATAACAGTAACAATAAAACCCCTCTATTTTTATCCTCTTTTTTCAGTTCTCTCTGAAATACTTTTACTCATTCGACCTTGGTAGCTGATACCTCAGTAAAAAATAAAATACCAATCAAAATGGACAAAGTCATATAGATAGAAAACGAGGAATACTGGTGGCACCTTAGAGACTAACCATTTATTTCAGCATAAGCTTTCGTGGGCTATTGCCCACTTCATCGGATGCATAGAATATAACACACAGAAGTAAGATGCATTTATATACACAGAAAGCGTAAAAAGGTGGAAATTACCATATCAATTCTAAAAGGCTATTTAATTTGGAAATTATCAGCAGGAGAAAAAAACCCCTTTTGTAGTGATAATCAACTAGCTTTATATCAGACAGTTGACAAGAAGGTGTGAAGGATACTTAACATAGAGAAATAGATTCAATTAGTGTAATGACTAAGCCATTCACAGTCCTTGTTTAACCCTTGGTTGATAGTGTCCAATTTGTAATTAATTCCAGTTTGCAGCTTCTCGTTGGAGTCTGTTTTCGAAGTTTTTCTGTTTTAAAATTGACACCTTCAAGTCTGTAATAAAATGACCAGGGAGATTGAAGTGTTCTCCTATTGGTTTTTGAATGTTACAGACAGCTCTTCAACCATTGGGTTAAAGTTGCCTTTGGTGTGCAGGGTAGTCACACGAGATTTGAATTTGGACCAGTCTCTCATCCTAGAGAGTGTTGCACCAATTCATAGACCAGAACCTAGTTAAAAAGCTCATCCATTTTTTTCACTGAAATGTTTTTCAATGGAAAATGACTTTTTGAAGAAACACATTTTTGTAAAAGACAAAAATTCTGTTCTGTGAAATATATTTACGTTTTTGAGAAAAAGAACCAGGAAATGTGAAAACTGAAAATGTATCACTTTTCAGCAACCCAAAACCAGAGTTTTTTCATTTAAATCCTCGGGGTTTTTTTTGTTTTTTTGTTACCAAACAAGCTTCAGTCTTCAATGCTTTGGTTTTTCTACAACCTCTCAAAAATTATGAAGAAAATTTTTGCCAAAACTGTTTTCACTGAATTTTTCCACTGAAAAAAAACCCCCTTATCAAATCTATCTAGATTCCATTCCCACATAAGAAGAGGTCTTCTCAAATCCTGCTCCCACCAGAAAATTTTGACATGTGGGCAGAAATATTTCCAGAAAGCTAGAACATGGGTCAACACTTCAGTCAGTTACCAGATTTTGATGAAGTTCTATTTGCTGCATACCACATACTTCATTCCACGGAGATAAATTCAAAGAAACATTTGCAAAACTTCACGTTATCCCCACAAGCTAATAAAAGGTAGGGGATTTCTCCTCATTTTAGAAGGCCATTGTACTAGAACAAGAAGAAGCATGGGATGGGGGATGATCTAGTCTTTAGGGTGCTAGTTTGGGCCTTAGGAGACGAGGGTTAAATTCCCTAATCTACCACAGACTTCCTACATGAATTTGAGCAGGCTGCTTAGTCTCTCTAGGCCTCAGTTCCTCATCTGAAAATGGGGAAAATAGCACTGACCTACCTCAGAGAGGTGTTGTGAGGAAAATATATTTAAAAAATGAGAAGCTTTCAGATTCTGTGGTAAAAGGAGACATATAAGTAGCTTAGATGGAAGAAAACTGCTAATCCATTTTTCCTGTTTGTCAGACATCAGCTTGCTCTTCCCTATACTGAGTTCCTTCTGTAGACTTCCAAAGACTCCTGGCCCATGATGGGCAAGTACCTGAGGATGAAGGGAGAGGTGATCAGAGGGCATCAATTTACGGAGCTCTCCGTTCCTAGATCCCTTCAGGGAAAGCTCTTTATATGAGCACAATCTGCCAGTGTCACCCAGCTCAGCTACTCTACAGCTGTGTGCCCATATGATCACTTAATCTGCCTGCTTCATAAGATAATTACTGAATAAGAAATTAATAATTGCATTTAAAGCCATATCCTCAATAATTACAGTGACTGGCTGCCTAGCTAGGGTGATTGTTATAAAATTCTGCCTGGGCTCGATTTTCTTAGAGTGGAGAACTGTGAACATTTTAGTGAAGGCAAATGTTGAAAGGATGAGATTGATGATGAGCCTGGAACTTGCCCTTGGTGAGTTACAATAAGCTCACATACCAGCTCATGGCCCATGCACCCCTTTCAATTGTTCATACCAGACAAATGATTGCACAGCATCTATAGGCTACTGAAATGACCACCTGACCTGCCTGTGATTTAGAATCATAGAATCATATCAATGTGGGGCTGGAAGGGACTTCAAAAAGTCATCTAATCCAACCCCCTGCATTGAGGCAGGACCAAGTAAACCTAGACAATCCCTGACAGGTGTTTGCCCAGCCTGTTCTTAAAAACCCTCCAATGATGGGTATTGATTTATCTAGCTAATAAAATAATAACTTCCTCAAAATATTTAAACAGACAATTTCATCCTGAAGGACCTTGACGTTCTTTATAGCAAATTATAAAGCTGAACATCTTTCTGCATTCTGCCACTCAGTGCCCCAGTAAAGCTGTAGAGACCAAACTATTCCCATCCTAATCATGACACTGAGGTATCTCCCTGGCCCCTGGAGAGATGTAGAGGTAATTTTGCCTTGTGCCTGTCACAGAATCAGCGACTACATGGGACAAAGCACCACAACCAGGAGATGTGTGGATTACATACTTCCCCTATCCACTCTGGATGAAAAGGGAATCCATACTATGTCAGTTTAGGGCATCCTGTGGTGTTCCCTTGCAGTCAGGGTCCTTTGATATTTATAATCCTTACACCAGCTTAAATACATCCTATTGGAAGATGCACACCCCCACACAAAAAAATCATTTATTCTTCTTTTTAGCCTTCCCAAAAGACACTTGAAGTCAGAGCAAATCCCCAATGTAGACAAAGGCTACAACTGAATAGCTTAAGTGAGAGAGATTCCAGCACTTCCCTTCCAAAATCTAATAGAACTTTTTGGTAGGATATTTTTCTTGTCCAGTCTAAACCTTCAAATTGTCAATTTCTGCCAAGTATTCCACCCTGAACCACTCTGATAATTCTTCACTTTCCTTAATGTTGACACCCTCTAATATCTACAGACAGCTTTCATGTAACTCATAAACAATCTTTTAGCTGTTGTTCTTTTTGCCTCTTTTCATCAGTCAGTACTTCCAAGTCCTTAGTCAACTTTGCCAGTCTTCCCTAGAGCCCCCTCAACATTGAAAATCCAAAGCGGGACATAGAAACTGAATAAACCCAACTCTAAATAAAGAAAATCCATGACATTATGTATACATCTACCAATATATTCTGATTTTTTGGTTGTGTGTGTGTTTCTGTGGTAGTTTTTTCTCTTTTGTTTTATGCTACCACATAACATTAAGCTCTTTCAATGTTGCTGCTTTCTAGACACCTCTCTTCCATTATACACCTCTCCCGCCCTATCATATAGCCTTGTTTCCTTCGGATTATTCCCCAAACATGTATCAGACTGTAATAGCTTTCCAGGTTCAATTTAAATTTTATTAATGCTTGCCATTTTCTTTAATCTTGCTAAGTCCATTTATGGTTCTCTCTTTATCCTTCTGGGTACTTCCCTTGGTTTTAGTATTCATTAAAATGCCTTCTTAGTATTTGAGACATTCGCTGTTATACAAGTGTGGGGGGCATTCTTCTATCCCACAAAAGTCAGACCTTTTCAGAATCAGGGAGATGACTGTTCTAAGACAAAAAATAAATGAAACAGTGTTTGCATGAGCACCTTTCTCATTAGGTATACATCCCTGGTAGATGGTAATTCCTTCTGACTTTACAGGGCAGGAGGTAAAGGTACAGATTGAGACTAGAGGGAATGGTCTGCAAGAATGGACTAGCTCTTTTTCTGTAGCTCAGGACTGCACAGTAGAGGGGCATAGACTCGTAGACCTTGAGCTACCCCATATATCTTAGAGTAACCTGAAGGCTTCTGTATGTTGTGGCAGTGCCAACAGGGCCAAAGGGCTGATATGGCAGCCAGAGAGCAGTGGAATTCAGAGATGCCCTGGTCACATTCCTGGCTATACTCCATTATGCTGGCAGTAAGGACAGGGACCTGAATCACAACACTGACTCTACACCACTGTGTCATCCTCCGATACTGAGATCTCTCACTCACCCCAGGGCTGAACATGCCAGCTTTAAAGCCAGATGCTGCCGGGAGTGGGGTGCAAAATGGTAGCATTGTGCTGGAGGTTCTGGGCCTGTAAGAGCAAATTTATCTTGTCACAGTTGTAAATTCTTTTATTTATAAATCTCCAAGTGATGTGGTGGGAACAGCTTATAAAGGCAAAATGTTCTGAAATTTTGGAAAGTCAATGGGCGTAAGTCACTTTTGAAAACAGGACTCTGGTTCCGAACTCACTTAGATGCTTCTGAATACAAAGGGCTTTTGTTCTTCTTAGATACACATAGATGTAGTTCCCCCCTCCATTTTTTTTTAACCTAAGGGGTGGCAAAAGCACTGAGTCCTGGCCTAATTCTTCTTTCACTGTTGTCAATGGTAAAACTCTCATTTATTCCATGGAAGAGGATTTAACACCAACAATGGGCATTTTTGAAGATCCCATTTTAAAAGAAGCATATAGGACCTCATCCAAAGCCCGCTGACTAGGACTCATCCCATTGACATCAATGGATTTCAGATGAAACCCACAGTCATTTGCTTTCAGATAGTTTCGTATGGGGCCAATTTCAAGTTCTTATCTCTGAACCTTACTTAGGCTAAACTTTAATTGATTTAGATGGAAATAGGCCTGAGTTAGGACAGAGTAAAACCTGAGTAAGCATTTCAGAATACTTTTAAGCAATGCAGTGGTTAGAATATATACAATAAAATCTTTTATGCATGTTGTTTATAATGTATCATCTGATGCCATGGGAAGAATTATAATGACAGTAATTCTTTTTTGAGATTTAATGGATCATAAATGCTGAACTGGAATGGTATGGTAATTCATTTCAATAGTACAGTATTAGGAGAAGCAAGATGAGACAATTTATTTCCACCAGTAACAATAAACATATTATAAGGCAGTCTCTCAGCAGTTTAAAATGATTTCAGAAATAAATCCTTATTTTGGGGAGGAAAACAACATTGAACATTCAAGCCCAGTTCAGTGATGATATCTGCTCAGGGAATTTTCTTTTAATTTGATAGTTCATCACTGATGCTAATATAATTTAACAGTGTTCCTGCTTTGTACTTGAAAAGTTGGAGCATTGCCTTATTATATTCTTCAGAAAGTCATGTAACGTTCAACTGCTTGTCTTAGTGGCAATTTAGACATCTGTTAAAAAAGTCTCATCCAATGTAGTTATTGAAGATGGAAAGTAATTTCCTGCTATTCCACCTCTCTAAATAAGTGTCCCCCATGACTATTGTGTCTGAGCACTTCACACACTGGGGACTTGGTTCTGATGGAGCACTCTGGATGCTTCTGAACAAATAATGAGAAGAGTGTGCCATTTTGTGCCTTGTACAGCACCGAACATACTGTTGCCCCGTCATTATTTTGCTTATTTTGATTTGAAATAATTTTAAAGGACTCCTATGCAAGGCTCTAGGGCTCAGATCCTCAAACATATTTAGGCTCCTAATTTCCATTAGAATCCCAAATACCTTTGCTGAGCTTGGTGTAGGCTTCTAACACATAATTAATACTACAATCAAACCCCAGCTGCATTAAAAAAAATGTTCCTAAAGCCACCTGCAAAAAATCAAAAACAACCCTCCCTTTCCATTCCTTCATCACCCTGAGAGTTCACAATGAAGGGGCTTTGAAATAATTTTTCATTATGTTTCCAATTTTTGTCACATTATTTACACATTGGAAACATTTTCTACACTAACAGGAAAAAGTGTGCAGTCCAAAATCTATATGCAAACACGAAAGCAAATGAACGTTTGGGCTTCCAAGAAAACTTTTCTTTATTGCTAATAATCTTATTTTGCTTACTCCTGGGGACCATTTTTCAGCTCTTTCATAAGGCTTGCTCTCAGTGTGACTGAGTGTAACTGAGGAACAAAATGTAGGCCATCCAATTCATTGTCAGACTATCCAAGGTAATCATTAATATTAATAAACAATGTAGTCAACAAATGTCGCCTCTTCTTCTGCTTATGAATGGCCAGATTTTCCAAACTCAGGCCAAGTAATTTCCATTGTTTTCAATGAGAGCTGTTCAGTCCGACTGAGAAGCTGGTCCCAAGTGGATATCGAGCATTTTGGAAAATCTACCCTGAATTTTCTGCTGACAGATCTATTCATTATTTACAATTCTTCATCGGTTCTTAACCTGTAGTTTATTTAACTAGTTTTGTTGCCCACTGTTCAAAACTAAAGCTGTTTAAGTGGGACATACAAGTCACTTGGTATGTTCCAGTTGAATGTCACTCTTAGTATTCCATTGTGAATACTTATGATGGGTCATTTGACATTTGCTTTCTTCGAATACAGTCAATTATTCACTTCAAATTTGCTTTTTTGTAGGATAAACCTACCTGTTAACTCATTTTCTGGAAGATCCATGGAAAACAAGCACATAAAAGGTGAAAATAAACCTAAAGCAAATTCCCTGTTCTGTTCTAGTCTTCTTGCACTACATATAGTGAAAATGTTGGGAAAAAGAGAGAAAGAATATATAGATTTGGTCCATACTGCATACTGTTGACCCGGTGATGCAGATAATTGCATAAGTGAGTAATAGTATGCATGTGAACAATCCGCTGACTTCAATGGAGCCATGGCTGCCAAGAATTTGACCTGATCGGTTTATTCATCCAATTCAAAAAAGAAAATAAACAGATTTCACAAAAGACAGTGGGTGACAAGAATAAAATACAACCAAGCTGCAGCTCAATATTTTAAAATGTCAACTGTCTAGTGGTTTAAATGGGGTGCCTTGTCAGACTGTGTAACAAATTAGCAGTACACATTGCCTAATCTACCGCTGGAAAATTCTAGGTTTACACTGGCATAATTCTACTGGACTCCATGGAGTTGCAATGGTGTCAAACTGGAGTAATGCAGTAGTGAAGCTGGCCAAAGTGTATTCAATTGAATTATCCATCCAAAACAGGCACTTATCAAGAAAAAAATATTTCTGTTGTTCTGTTGTGTAGTAAAAATAAATCCTGGGGAGATACATCATAGCGTGAAGCCAGTGGTGCTGACTTGAATCAAATGGTGGGATAAATCCTAAAAGTTTACTTGAAAATTGATTATGTCATAATTAAGCTTGGAAAGAAAACCTATGTCCAAATATTACGATGGAACACTGAATTTCCATGTAACAAGGCTATCTAAATTCAATGAATTCTGCAACTATTAACCAACTGGAAACACAGTGGAAAGATTTAAATTAATTCTCAATTATTAAAATGCTCCTTTGGACTCTGCATCTTAGTTATTTTGCAAATGGAGTTAAGAATCATTTTATTTATCTCAAGAATTCATGTGGTATGAGCAACAAGAACCAGAAGCCAGGATGAATACGTTTATGTATAAGCTGAGCTAGAGAGGAGAATTCTTAACAGAGAAAGAACCAGATCTGCAGCTGGTGTAAATGAGAACAACTCCATTGTCTTCAGTACAATTACACCTGTGGGCCCAAGATCTTTTCTAAGACAATGAAGGAAGATTACAGGTGGATTATTTTAAAACTGAGTTTCTTGCTGTGTATGGTGGGGCGGGGGTGGGGTGTGTGTTTCAGGATGGGGTTTGTGGGATTTTTGTGGGTGCTTACATTTTTGCTCTTACTGTGCATTCATATTTCTCTATATAATTAATTTCATTCACACTTTTATTTTCTTTCAGTTTAGAAGCATGAAATGCCTCTGCTGGCTATAGATGCAAGGGAAATCATTATATTCATATTATATCTAAGCATTACAAAAAGGCTGGGAGGGAGGGGAAGATTGACAATAGTGCCATTATGAAATTACATGGCCGCTCATTGCAGAATGATTGGAAGCCCCAAAAGAATGTAAATTTTCAGAATGTAAAATCTATGTTCCATGAGATTGTCTGTTGCAAACAGGAAACATTAGCAATGAATGATAAATAACCTGGCACTGATTCCAGCAGCTTGTTGCTGCTCTGGCAATACAATGAATCCAGAAACTGGAGTAAAACCAACTAGCAGCTCCCAGGACACCTTTTGCCTATATCTTATATAGAGACATGCCTGGAGGAGAGGGAATATTCCAAATGGACCAAACAAAATTTTACAAGCTAGTATGGTAGATGTATACAGCAATGATGCTCAGAAGATTATGTCTCTGCATGAACCTGGAAAATGACCATATACTACCTGGAAAGTTGGATCCTTTGAGGAACGTGCTCCACTCTTGCTCAGGAAAGAGGGAATTTTAAGAATTACACCCCTCAAAAGGAGGCAGCTAACATCCCAGTCTGGCCAACAAACAGGGAAACCACCTCTCTTCAGCTATTTACTCCCAGGGGCTATCTCTGGAAAGCAACGACTGTGCTTCACCCCCTTCTAAAGAAGCACAAGAGTACATGAGTCCTTACTCACTCCTGTTCCCCTGCTCGGCTGAGTAAGCGATGGGGACTGCCTAGCCCATTATGAGCATTACTACTTATAGTCCAGTGTGACTCAGCAGCTTGTGTCACATTAACAGTTATTGTATGTCACAGCATTTAGGCCTTTTAGAGTTTTCTTATTTCTTTTCCCCCTGCAGAAAGCAGAAAGACACCTACAGTTTCCCAGGGACTTCTTCCTGTTTTTGTCCTCAGGTTGCCCTCGCTCTTAATCACAGGATGGCTGGGTACAAAGGAAGCTGGGGCTGAAATTTAAGGTAGCAGAAAGATAAAAGGAGTTGATACGATTGAGGGAGTGGGTAATAAAGGAAGGAGAGATAAGAGGAATTATAGAGACTGCAAGAGAAATTGAACGAGAGAGAGGAAAAGAGAGAGAGGGACAGCAAGTCTCAAACTGAGTGAGACAATTGCAGAGAGTGAGGGAAATTTACAGTGAAAAAAATTACTTGGGAACCATCTAGAGTGAGCTTGAAAAAGGAATGGTAGCTAAGGGACACGGAAAGGTAACAGATATGCAACTATAAGAAGAGAGATGAATTGGGTGGAGGTGACACAGTGACTTAAAAGCACAAAATAGGAGAAACAGAAAGCAAGAATTGGATACAGTGGAAGGATGGTCTGAGGGTTAAGAGTGGGATGCAGGAGATCTGGTTCAATTCCTGGCCCCATCACAGACTTCCATGTTTGGCCTTAAAGCTATTTAGGGATTGCCTAGATGAAGTTAGTGTGTGGCAAGCTGGGGTGTAAATCTATAATGCACTAGCATGACATGCCCTCTCTTTTGCGGACTCTACCACCATGCACTAAAAATTCTCTAGTGCACTTTGATCTAGTGTACTCTGCTTTGAAATGGGAGTAGGTCAATGTGCAGGAGGCAACTTTCAGGTAAAGATCAAGTGATCTCTCTTCTGACATCCATCACCCCCTTCTGACAAACAGATGCTAGGGACACCATTCGTTACCCAGCCTGGCTTATAGCCATTCATGGACTTAACCTCCATGAATTTATCCAGTTCTCTTTTAAACCCTGTTATAGTCCTAGCCTTCACAGCCTCCTCAGGCAAGGAGTTCCACAGGTTGACTGTGCACTGTGTGAAGAAGAACTTCCTTTTATTTGTTTTAAATCACATGTGGAAGAAAGGGAGAGAAGGAATATATGGAATATCCTCCTGCCCCAACTACCTGTGTAATGAAGAGATGAGAAGTCCCACACCTCTTACTAATGTCAGGGAGGGTAAAGAGTCTTCTGGGCAGCTCTGTGGGAAATGGAAGGCTCAGACCCCACTCCCTCAGCTCAGGGGGCAGGTGGGTAGGGAGACCCCTGCGCCGAGGAATGTCTTCTCCTAGCAACCAGAAGGGCAGCGGGATTCATCCTCCCAGCAACTTACCTTTTCCCATAAAATCCCATCAGTGGATTCCTATTTCAGAAGATGGCCAGCGTGGCCATGAATGGAAGCTGCTCTCAAAGTGCCCAAGCCAGTGACTCCAAAGCAAACAACTCTATGAAGATTCATATAGGTAGCAGGGGTTAATGGGAACAGGGGTTGTTTTATTAACTCTGTTTGCAAGGATTTATTTATTACTGCACATGATTATAGGGGATGCCTCTTTCACTGCAGACTGCTACCGAGTTGCTGCTGCTGCCTGCTGGATGGATGGATGCTGGAGAGATTATTTCTAAACCCTTCCTCCTCCTCTCTCCCTGCTCTTTCAGGACCACACTGACAATCCCCAAGGGAAGCAGAGGACAGATGGGGAAGAGGGCAGGCTCCACCAGTTCTCCCTCAGTTAATTTCACCATGATGCCCCAGGAGTCCAGATAAGGAGCTGCCTCCCGAGTCTCTGATAGCCTAGGAGGATGCCCTTTTGCAAAGGGACTGCTGGTCAATATATGGATATATTCCCTCCACAGGGGATAGAGTGAGAGAGAGGGAGGGACTGAGATTTACTGAGTGCAATAGAGATTCTCCATGTAATCACTGCTCTTAAAACATGCCCAAGTCTCTCTGCTAACTAGTACCAGAGGAGAGTCTTCAGTGTGCAGCATGTGTGCAAGGGAGCAGAATACCTGGAAGCAGACGGTGTCAGGGTGGTAAGTAATTTTGGGGAAGTTGCTTTGGGATTTTTGTTGTTGTGGTGGGTTGGGGAGATTAGTTGCTAATTATTGTTACAGATCAAGGGCAAAAAGAGGATTCTGTTCTTTACTGAGGAGTCTATACATCAGCATATAAACTGAGAGAATATTTTGCTCTCTGGGACTGGGCATATTCCAAAGTTTTCTCTGGCTAGGCAAATTTTACGTATGTCCTCTCAGTCATCTGCAATGAACAGCGGTGGACAAATAAGGCTACTCATCAGTTATATTGCACTTTCTATCTTCAAAGTACTTTACAAACACCGAGGAGAGGTTGTAAGGAGGGAGCATAGTGAAAAGGAGAAGGAGGAATTTCAATATGTGTACATTTCAAGTTAAAACAATTAAGAAAAACTATGCATCCAGCTGACTGGTAATTGACCAGTCTAACTTCAATATGTACCGGCCAAACGAAGCTGCTTAATAGTTATTCAAGTGTTTATAGAAATAGCAGAGGCAAGAGACAAGCAAGTGCTAATAAATACAAAGACATGCTTGTGATGAAAATGAGCTCCAAACAGAAGAAAGTGATCTGTTCACTTTATGACTTGCAGTCTTCCAGCACTCTGCAATAATTATGAATGAGGCTTAATTTTTTTCTGTCTCAGTGTGTGTGTTACCAGAAAATTAATGACAGGGGATTCAGAGGCTGCAGATTTCAAAAAGAGGTGCAGTATGACTTATACACACACACTTTGTGAATGTCTTAGGGAAGTAGCCTGTGATGCCTTTTAACTCATCATAACTTTTACTATGTTTCTTTCCCCTACCTCCATCTTTTGGGTGAAGAGTTAATCCTGCTCTGGTGCCATTTCGGATGTCCCAGTGAGAACTCTCAGAAATGCCTATTGTCTCGGGAGGCAGCAACCAGGACTATAGTAACTTTAGCTACGGTTCTTGTAGTTCCTTGAACCATCTGTTCCCTATCTCTGTTGACACCCCTTCTGTCAAAGGGGTCCACTATCAAAGAGCCAGGAGGATTTATCACCCTGATCAGCTCTGTACAGTTGATGTGAAGAGGGAGATCATAATAAATGTTGGAGGGATCAAATACTTGCTGCCTTGGAGCACTTTAGATGAATTCCCACTGACCCGGCTAAGCAAGCTAAAGTTTTGCAGCAACTATGATGAAATTATTCAGCTGTGTGATGATTATGATGAAGACACCCATGAGTTCTTCTTCGACCGGAATCCTAATGCTTTTGGGATGATCGTCAGCTTTCTAGCAGCAGGGAAGCTGATGCTCTTCCGAGATATGTGTGCCTTGTCATTCCAGGAGGAGCTGAGATACTGGGGAATTGAGGAATCCAACTTGGAGAAATGCTGCTTCCGAAAACTGTTTCAAAAACTGCAGCAGCTGGCAGAGATGCACAAGGAGGAAGAGATGCAAACGAGCAAGGAGACCACAAGTGTCTTGGTTGAGGAAACACAATTTGGACAATTTATGAATAAACTCAGGGATATGGTCGAAAATCCCCATTCAGGACTCCCAGGAAAAGTCTTTGCTTGTCTCTCCATCCTCTTTGTGGCCACCACAGCTATAAGCCTTTGTGTTAGCACAATGCCGGACTTAAGAGCCGAAGAAGACAGGGTAAGTAAGTCCCCTTTTAACTATTATTACAACCCTCTATAAACCTACTATAGTGTTACAAGAAGCAAACCTGTCATTGTTAAATATGCATCACAAAAAGATACAAAACAATGCTCGGAGAAAATCCTCAGGAAATATTATCAAAATTTGCCTGTGTATATTGTTATTATTATACATAGAAATAACTCCTGAAACTGACTTCATATGAGTTTGAAAGCCATATTCAGTCACAAAGAATTAAACAAAGTTTTGTATTGCTTGCCAGCCAGAGATATAGAAAAGGCTTTCTGATTGGAATCAAAGAATTAAGATCCTACAAGTGCTCATGCAATTTGCAAAGACCGAGTATGCAGCATTGTAACACAGCATTCCCCCCGACCTCATCTACAGCTTAGGAAAGAGTTGTTAGCAAAAGTTACTTTATTTGCGGCTAGCAGTGAGTCTCACACATTCAATCATAGCAGAGTTTCATCTACCATATGCTTTATCATACCATAGGATCACTCTGGTTATCAGCAATATTTCAAATGGACTTAGTGAAAGAAATATTTTCTCCTGGCGTCTTTATTTTTAAAAATAGCAAGTTGTCTTCTGCTGTGATAACTGGATCAACTCTTATGTAGTTATTATTTTAGGAGACTTGAAATCATTTTTCCAGAACAATATTGTGTTACATTTTGTGCAATGATAACACATTATGATATACAAACAAACACCACCACCACCACGACAGAAGCAGAGTTTCAAAGTTTGCCTCCAAAATGGATCCACAAGCTTTGTGTTTGTAGTATTCTGCCTTTGGACACACACAAAAATAGCAGAAACACTCTTAAAGGGTGGCTGAAATTTTAACCCATTATGTACATATAAACCCTCTCCAAACACATCTCCCGAAATAATTCAGGACAATAAATCAAACTTATATCATATGTGGGAGAAACTTTCAATGTTTTAAGGATCTGTCATTCTAATAAGAAAAGATATGGAGTTAAAAATTTAGTGTGATTTTAGGTATAATAACGTCCAAACTACCCAGTGGATTCTTCCTCATGCTGTATTCTACCAATTGATTTAGAAAATAACGTGACACTTTTCAAAATACTGACACCAAGATTAAATAAAACAAGCCACATTCACTTTTCCCCACTGATGCCATAGATGCTAAATTTCTCATCAGTTTATTTGGCATGGTTTAATGAAACCAGTTCCATGTTTATTGTACAATATGCTGTGTGCATTTTATTGTCTGAGTAGTAATTCAGGAAGGCACAGAATGCAATCACATCAAAGACATGTCATGATATTTGATGTCTTTCAATGAAGCTAAGGATTGCACAGAAGACTAGGATTTAAAGAGATAATTTCCTGTTCTATATACCTTGAATTTCTACTTACATTTATATAAAAAGTTTGAATCCTTTCAGTAATATCTCTGAGTATCTAATAGCCTCCCAAAGCTATTGCATTTTGAAGTAAAAACTGTTAAGATGTTTCAGTGCCTTTTCCAAGACACAGCCTTAAATACAGAACATGTTTTTATGGCTAAAAGCAAAATGAACACGAAGACTTCTATGGGAAATATTGTTTCCTATGAACTTTGTTCCTAAAAAAGAGCATGATGCATATTTTATCTCAAGTTTAAAACACACACAAGAGAACTCTTGTCTAAGTATTTTTAAAGAAAAATAAGAAACACATAATCGGTGCATCAGATCTCAACTAGGTCTAATTTGCTGTATTTTTAGAAATTAACCCTATCTTTAGAAGGCAAGTTTGAGCATAGGGGTACAAATGTAGCTGGAAGCAAGATGTAACAGCCTCATTGCAGCCAGAGTGTTCCATAAAATAGAGCTGTGTTAATGAGCGTAGGTGTTTTATATATATAGTCAGATTTTTTATGTACAGACACTTTAAAAAGTGGCAGTAAGACATAAATAATATAGAATTGTAGAATTCTATCTATTCATAGATGCTGCAGTATTTGAGAAAGAGTCTGCAGGGGAAGCAGGAGTAATGGGGTGAAGCTGAACAAAGGATAAAGTTAGGGCTGGTCTACACTGGGAACTTACATCAGCAGAACTATGTCTCTTAAGGGTTTAAAAAATCCACCCCTTGAAAGAGTTAGCTATACCAACATAATCCTTGGTGTAGACAGTGCTAGGTCAATGGCAGAATTCTTCTCATTAACCTAGCTACAGCCTCTCAGAAAGGTGGATTACCTACTCTGACGGGAGAATGCTTCCTGTCAGTGTAAATAGTGTCTGCATTCAAGCACTATAGCATTTCACGTGTAGGCGAGCCCTTCATCTCAATGTCAGAATCTATTAAACTGTGTAATATGATTCTAGGGACGAAGGACAAAGTTATAAAAATCCCATTGTTTGAATCCATCTAAACCAACATTGGCAAAGCACTTGAGAATAAATGGTGGTGAACTGACCTGGCTTGTGAAGGGCTAGACTACATGACCTAATAAATATTTTCCCTTTTCTATGTGGCTGTGAACTGACTCTATATGCCTAAAGTGCTGCAACACTGAAGGTCTCCTTTTTGGGGGGATGGGGAGGAGGCGGGCTCACAACTGTGTCCTAGCTAGAACTTGGCAAGTAACTCATAGCAAGTAATACATTTAAAAAATGTAGCTTTTTGGTTGTCGCTGTGACTCATCCACCCACCAACTACCATTTTCTTGAATGTATTTGTTATTCAAAATGATTCCCCCGGTGACTTTGGATGCGTAGCCTGGGGCATGTTCACCAACAGCTTCAGATGAGCGTTCAGAATGTGAAATTCTTGTTGCTTGGACTGGATACAAAGGTCACGTGATTTGCTTCTTTCCACTGACTACGTGAGTGCCGCTCTTTGAATCAGGTTTCCAGTGTTAACCAGCAGCAACATTCAGATCCAGATCTGAATTCAGAACAGTCCGAAGTTGAGGGCTGTTCAATTCTGAGGTTTTGGCTTGGACCCCACTTTGACCAGACCTTTGCTGAAAGGTATTGTAAGGGTCAATTCCCCCATGTTACTAACCCAGGAAAGAGGGAGTATTGCTTCCAAGATACCAATCAAAAAGATTTTACTTCTGTTGCCACATGTACCTCTCCGGACTCCTTTCAGCATCCCAACCACACTCTGTAGTGTCAGAATTGGCTGCTCTCCAATGCCTGAGGCAGTAGAAAAGCAAAAGGAGAAGGGAGAATAATACAAGGTGCACTCGACTTCAGTTGGAGGGTTTGGGTGTCCTGATGCTGCATGGCTCTGCAGTAACATTCCCCTCTCGCTCTAGCTAAGTATCCCAGGAAAGGGCTGTCTGGGCAAACAGCAGAAGAGCAAACAGAACAACTTGCCACCAAAGGGCAAGAGAAAACCCGGGTTCTGCTGAGAGATGTGGCACTCAGCCAAGTAACAAGCAACTGCATCAGGGAAGCCCAGTTGCCATAGTAACAGGCGAGAGGAAAGGAAGGAAGGTGGCCATTTCTACAGAAATGGTAGCAACAGGGAGGGGAGGACTGTCGTAAAGGCAGAGATCCCACTTAAAGGCAAAGGGGGAAGAGAAAATGATGAGTGTGTTTCCAGTAACCCCCTTCTGAGGCATGGCCAAAATGAAGACCCCGATTCATTCTGCGTTGGGGCTTGTCCACAAGAACAAGGAATGCATGTAAATTCCCCTGGATACTTCAAGAAATACTTAAGACACCCAGTTATAGGCACCTTGGAAATATGAAGGACCCCGAGAGAAGGAGATATATTATTAGTTTGCCTTACACTAGTAGAGTCTTGGCTATTTTCCAACAGCATTACAATAGTCCCCTGGCTTCTCACTCCACTCCCGGGGATGACACAGCTGCTATTAGCACCTAATCAGCTCAAATTCTATATGCTATCACATGCATTCTGTTTGGATAAACATGCTTTCTAGGGGCCCTTTTTTTGTGTTTTTGAAGTTTGCAGCTACCTACAGTACGAAATCCAGTTCCCTTTACTCGTACAAGTAGTCTGAGTGATTTCAACAGGAATAACTGTGCAATGACTACCTCCTTTGGGATGAGAGGCATCTCTCCTTGGGTGCTTTCCAAAAACAGAGAAGGTCAATAGCAGCCAGCACAAACTCTGATTTTATCACAATAATGCCTCTGGGTAACAAAACCCCTAAATCTTACACCTGAGAAATTCCTTCGCCAGTATGATATACTGTTTAGGTAAGTTCGCAACCCATTGATTTCAGTGAAGTTAACTCCAGATTTAGCCTGTTGTACCTGAGATCTGAATCTGGCTTTTCATCGCTAATGAGATTTTACAGTTCTGTCTCAGGCATGCCAAAGATATGACTTAGACTATGGATGGACTATGATGTCCTCTTTTAGCAGCATTATTTTAAATTACGGTATTATCTGGAAGTCTTGACCATGTTTAGGGGTCCCATTGATCTGTGTACTGCACAAACATATAATAAGAGACAATCACTACCCTGAAGAACTGACAATCTAAGTAGACTAGAGGTAGGAGGAGAAATGGTGGGGAGAAAGTGACTTGTACAAAGTCAAAGAGCAATCACCTGAGCCCCACTCCAGGCCTTTATCCACTTGCCATGCTGCTTCTCGCATTTAAAAAGTGAGTTCCACTACGCTTGCTCCTTGAAATACAATAATTCCTGCATAGTTACCTCCCCTCCTTCATATTCTGGGCCCAGAAACAGAAGAGCCAATTTTCATCTGGTATAAGTTAGCATCACTCCTGCAAGTCATGATCTTTCTTAGGTACTTATAGGCCCCCCAATCACCAAAGTGTCTGAGCACTGCAAACCTTTAACATATTTATCCTTATACTCTGCAAGCTATGGGCAGTGCTATCAGTTCCATTGAACAGGTGGGGGAACTCAGTGTTTCCGTGCATAAGTGACTTGCCCAAGGGTATGAAGTCAGTCTGTAGCAAAGCAGGGGACTGAACCTGAGTCTCAGGACCTATGCTTGTGTCTTAATCACTGAACCATCCTTCTTCTGAGTCCTACACTAGTGAACCCTATGCCTGAAAGAAACACGTAGGACTCAAGAATTATAAATTAGTTTATATAACATAATAAAGATCATGAATGCAATAATATAGAAAGAAAATAATATAATAAAAATTATAAATTAATATAAAATTATTACTTTTCAATATTATTTTTTTGTTCCCAATAAAAGGCACAACATACTGTGTACAGATGTAAGCATAATATTGCAATTCATTTACTAATGCCCATGTTAATACAAGCCCAATATTAATACTATATTATTAATTATCTATATTACCTTAGTGCATTGGAGTCCAGCTAAAGGGCCTGAAACCTGTACTAGTTTTAACAGTAGTTTTCAAACGTCCGGATTTCTTTTTTCAGGCTGAGCTGGGTGGGAGATTGCCATGTGATTAGAGTACATGTTTTTAGTGGCGAATGGTCCTGTAAATCAGGTTATAGTCTCTCTTTCCACAGGCAGTCATTTCACTGCATCAGCTCTGTAACCAGAAATTCAAGTGCCGAAGTGATCCATAGCAGGGAGTTTTCAAGTTCTCCCAGAGTGTCGTTTGATTTAACAGAGCACAGTTAAATTATTCAAACAGCAGCAGCAATGCAGGTATGGTGACTCAGCAGTACCTGCGGCAGTGCAGTCAGATTCCTGCTGCTCCAGACTGGGAATGGAATCAGACTGGTGCACATGCTGAATTTCCAAATTCTGATTTTCCAGTCAAAAGGTCTCAGTTCTCCCTTGCATCTGAGTTCTGCTTAGCGCATGGAGAAGGGAGGAGAAGGGCCTGGTTATAGCTCTCTGATTCTGCAATGGCCCAATCCTGGCAAGAACTAGAGCAATTTAGGGGCTGCTATAAAATATGCCATTGATGCATGTTACCTAAAGGTCCTTACACCACTGAAGCATTGGTGGAGCAGGTCACAGTCCTGGTCCATCTTTTCCCCTCCACAACACACCTCCTTCCTCTGACATGTCCTCTACATGCGGGTTGCTGGAACACCTAGTGCAGGAGTGATTTTTCCAGCTTTAACCTACCGAGGAAGTTCCACTCCACCTGGGGAATACTCTGCTGTTGAGTTATGGCTGGAATTCAGCTCCTTGTGCTGCCTGAGAGGGCATAGAGGCTGGATGGTGATGCTGAATCTGAATTCCTGTTGTGGCTTACAAGAGGTATACCTCTAATTCCTCTAAATACAGGCCTGAATAATTTTCATCTGAGTGGACCACACCATCGTGCAAATGAAAACAAGAGCAACCCTGCTAGGATAATGATCAGTCTGTGAAAGGAGGCAGAAGGCCGGTTCTCTTCTACTATAACTCTAATAGCCTACAGCAACAACACCGTCTGCTCCCATCTGTTGGTGTCTTAGTGGACACTGACCTCAATCCACATAATTGCGTGTAAGGCTGAAGGGAGAAAATGGGCAGTAATAGGCCACATTTGAATCTGCCAAACAAAATCTGCATGTGCCAAGATAAGTTTAGCAGATGTTTGAGTTGTGACCTAGCTTCAGCATACTGCAGTGCTGTGTTGATCTGTTGCCAGGGACCCTATTCTAGCAGCGCATGTTAAGAGCACATGCTGCAAAGCAAAGCCAACCATTTTCTAATACACTCATCCAGGCAGACCCCCATATGCTTCAGTATGAGTTTGAACTTGAGCTACTATAAGCAGTCAAACAAACTCTTCTGGGTTCAGCCACCGCTGATTTTGTGCTATTTCAAAGCACATGTGGTCAGATGATGGTATTCTGCAGGATACTAATGAATTTTGTGGCTACTGCATTTCACAAAATGCGAGGCTCTATAACTCTGACTGCTGAATACTAATAACCGTAGGATTATCTGAGGAGGGTCTGGTCTGATACCTACATCATCTGTGTGGGTGTTGAGAATTCTGGGTTCAGTTCCTGGCTCTACCACTGACTTACTGTGTGATGATGAGCAAGTCATATCCCTGTCTGTAAAACTGGAATGACAATATTTACCTCACTTGGTGTTCTGATTAATTCATTCTTTGTGAAGCACACGAGTTCTTAGATTCTAAAATAATATTGTTAATCTTCTGTGTAGGTACAATACAGGTCACAGTTTCAGAGCTTTGATTAAGCTATTTGCACACATTTTGCTAACGCAGGATTTGAATCTCTAATATATGGCTTGAAAATAGGATTGCCCAGGACTCTATTCTAGCTGCCCATATTAACCGGCCTCTGCCACCAGGGGCGGGAAGAGCAGCAATTGCTGCTGAAGCCTAGAGGAGCACTCAGCAATGGCTCCAGTGGAGAGAGGTACCCCATCCTGCCCCCAGCTCAGCCTTCCCTCTCCCGCCCTGCTCTACTCACCCCTCCTGCACCCCAAGAGAGCACCTCTCCCTGTCCCTTTCTGCCCCACTAACCCCTCCACTCTTAGAGCCCTGCTTAGCTGGCAGGGGGAGGGTGGTGGAGAGAGCAATGAGCGACTGGGGGAGGAGAGCGGACCACGGACGGGGCCTTAGGGGAAGAAGCACAGCAGGGGGCCAGAGAGGTTCTGGCGCTCAGTGTCCGGTTTTCACAAATAAGAAAGTTGGCCACCCTACTTGGAAAATGTTATTTTCTGTAAAGGTGGACAGGCTGCATACACTATACACCAGCATATGCTACCAAAATACTCTACAAGTAATAGTATATCCTGGCCCACGTGATATCTGAAAATATACGCCTGGTCAGGTGTTCATTGCTTAAACCACTTGAAAACACTGTCCTCAACATGAACAAGGCTTACAGGATAACAAAAGAAGGGGAGAGGTAGGAAAATAATAGAGATTTGTTCTTCTTGTACTTGAAAATCAGAAACTTGTCTTATTTATTTTGTCTTGCAAGTGACACATTTCATCCCACTTCATTAAGCATGAAAACTGTTAGTGATTACCAGGATCTCTTCAGTAAATCTGCCTCTGGTTTGAGGCCCTTCACTCAGTTGAAGTCCATTATCAATGTTAATTTTCTATCCTGGCCTGGTATACTTTTCTTAGGTTAGCTGACATGGTGGTGCACACTATCTCCCTTTGAACAGACAATGTGAGCTGTAACTACAGTTGCAGCAAAACCACTCACCAGAGTAGCAAAGTTTTCCTATAACAATTAAACTCTAAACACTATTCCCTCACTGTAAAACCTAACTGCACCAATTAAGTTTTGACAAGGTGTGAACATAATTAAAAGGCAGAATATCACACCACCAATGTAACACAAACTGCTCCAAGCGTGTTACTAAAAAGAAGAGCTGTGTTCAGAATTAGATCAGTGTATGTCATACTAAAGAGGTCATGTATCCGAAGACTGGACCAGCATGGAATAATAAGAGAAGAGAACTTGTGCAAGTGAATTTAAAAATACTGTCAGCAACCCTTCTAACTAATTAAAACCTCAGGAGACAATCAAAGAAACATAGACAAAGAGATCATCATAGGACATTTAGAGGCCATCAGGAGTTCTTAGCACTTCTCCTCCAACTTGAAGTATCCAAAACTAAGGGAGAAAAGTAATATAGTAATAGATTGTCATACACTTTGCTGGTCCTTCTCTTGTATAACATCATGCAGCTCTTTCTCTATGGTGGAAGGTGATAATAAAATTGAAGAATCTCCAATTAAGCTTTATAGACCTGGGAAAAAAATCAGCCACTTATGTAATGTACTTGGACATTCAGAAAGGCTTTGACCAGGTCCCTCACCAAAGGCTCTTAAGCAAATTAAGCTGCCATGGGAAAGAGGGAAGTTCCTCTCATGGATCTGTAACTGGTTAAAAGAAAGGAACAGAAGGGTAGGACTGATGTTCAGTTTTCACTAACGTGAAACAGTGGTGTACCCCAAAGCTCTGTACTGGGACTTTGCTGTACAGCATATTCATTAATGCTCTGGAAAAGGGGATGAACAGTGAGGTGGCAAAATTTGCAGATTAAACAAAATTACTCACCGGAGTTAAGTCTAAAGCTGACTGCGAAGAGCTGCAAAGGAATCTCACTAAACTGGGTGATAAAATGGCAGATGGAATTCGATGTTCATAAGTGCAAAGCTGTGCATACTGAAAAAAATAATCCCAGCTATACATACATAATTATGGGGTCTAAATTAGCTATTACTATTCAAGAAAGAGATTGTGAAAACATCTGCTCAATGTGCAGTAGCAGTTTAAAAAGTTAACAAAATGTTAGGAACCATGAGTAAAGAATAGATAATAAAACACCATAATGCCATTGTATAAATCCAGGTACACCTACACCATGAATACTGCGTGCAGTTCTGGCTGTTCCATCTCCAAAAAGATATATGAGAAAAGGTGCAGATAAGAGCAACAAAATGATTAGGGTATAGAAATACTTCCATACAAGCAGAGATTAAAAAGACTGGAAATGGTCAACTTAGAAAAGAGATGACTAAGGGGGATATATCAGAAGTCTATAAAATCATCAATGGTGTAGAGAAAGTGAATAAGGAAGTATTACCCCTTCACATAACACAAGAACTCAGGATCACCTACTGAAATTAATAGGCAGCAAGTTTAAAACAAACAAAAGGAAGAACTTCTTCACACAACACACAATCAACCTATAGAACTCATTGCTGGAGATGTTGTGAAGGACAAAAGTATAATTGGGTTCAAAAAAAGTATTAGATAAGTTCATGGAAGATAAGTCTATCAATGGTTATTAGCCAAGATGGCCAGAGATGCAACCATACTCAGAGTGTCTCTGAACCTCCATCTGCCAGAATCTGGGACTCGGACAACAGGGGATGGATCACCTGTTTTCGTTCGTTCCTTCTCAAGAATCTGGCACCGGTGACTGTCAGCCGACGAAATACTGGGCTAGATGGACCATTAGGTTGAATCACTATGGACCATTCTTGTGTTCTTAAGAAAAGTTCTGAATAAAAATGAAGGCTGATGGATAAAGCCACCAGCCAGGAAAGAAAAATACTACTCTCATCAGCAGCTGAATTTCAGTCTCTTTTCTCAGGCCACTCAACTACTCAGAACAGGAGGCTCCAACTGCTAAAGACCTCTCCAATTTCTGAACTCTTTTCCCATCACCACTTTCTCCTTACCTTGCTAGCCACACCCCGAACACCCATGTGACAGGCAAGGGTCTGGGTTAAGCCTTTAGGCACTGGGCTTTTGAACATCCCCTTGTCACAAAACAAAGAAATTGGTGGCAATGATAAATAATGTAATAAGTGAAATCATCTATTCTTTAACATAAAGAAACTCTGCAAGGAATGACTATTTCATGTGGAATTAGGAAGCTGCTCCTCCACACATTACACACACATGCTCTACTGCACAAATTCTTGTCAGACTAGTCAGACAAGTGGTTGATTTAGTCCAGTAGCCCATCGTCAATCAGGCCAGTACCTGATGTTTCAGAGGAATGTGTAAGAAGCCCTGCAGTGGGCAGTTATGGAATAACCTGCCCACAGAAAAAAAATTCTTCCTAGTCCCCATTAGTAAGAGTTTGGTTTATGCTCTAAAGTAGGAGAGTTTATGACACTTCCAAAACTCCTGTTTGTTATTTTAGTATTTTCTGTTATAACTCTGTTTCTCCTTATCTAAGGGAATGTTCATTAACTGTAGATATTGGAAGTATTTTTTTTAACTTTCTTTCAACAGTGCCCTACAAAGCTCTGGGGAAACTAGGAATTTATCATCATTTCCCTTGACCCGTGCTACCAGACAACTGACATTTTACTTAATCTACAATACAGGAAACTCATATCTGCGCACATTTTATCATTTCATACTGCAGGACCGTTGGGATGTGCCATTTTCCATGCTCTCTGGGTAACAATCATAAGCAGAATATGAGAGGCTTTTGAGAAAGTCACTGGGAGGAGCTGAAAATAGTTTTGATACTTAATTCTATTTTTTTCCTCTGACATTTGCTGCTTTAGAATTTGAATGTTAGTCTTGCTCTAATGAGAAGCTCAGGAATAGGACTGTCATCTATTGAACACTAGAAAAATTGATGATAGGGAGGAATATTATATACAAAATATAATATATATATTGGCTAATATATAAAAATAATCCTAATATATTAAACATACATATGGAGTCCCTGGGTGAAATTAGTTTTCCATTGAAGTCAATGGGAGTGTTCCTATTTACTTCAGTAGGGCCAGGGTTTCATCTTGTGTTTCTAGATAGCCAACTAGACAGATTTTATGTTCAGGAAGCATATAATGTGTATATATTTTAATATTTTTGAGCATTTGCCTAGAGGTTTTTTTCAGATATACTATATAAATTGGCAGAATAAGTAAACAATAAATCTTTTATTTCAATAGACTGTTTGAAGCAGGGAAAGGAGTGCTTTCATCACAGTCATGGAGACCGTGGACTTACTTATTATTATTTTATACATATATTTGTCTATTTTTCTTTTTGTTTTGCTCAAGAGAAAGTTTTATGTCAGATAAGTAGTGGCAAAAATAAAAAAAAGCAGAGTAAGATTTCCTAGTATGTCCAAGTAGAAGGTTATCTCCCATTGAAACTGGTAGTAATGCATTTGGGAAGATGATCATTTAGCTTTCAAAGGAAGGAAGCAGATGTAAGTTTATCTATCTCTGGTGGGCTGGAGTGGTGGTGGAGGGAGAGGGTAACAAACAGTGTGGGGTGAAATAAATTAATCAGTTCTGAAGAAACTGTACCTGAAAATTTCACCTCTCAATTCTGGAGGCATCTTAGACCATTTTGTTTTATGACTAAAATTCTTGGCAAAAAGACTTCTTTTCCTATGGTTTCCTGGTAGAGGGACTCATGAAGGCTGAGTGGCCTAACAGAGAGATGTGGGATCTTAAAACAAGCACCTTGCTGGAAGGCTTTATTGTATCTTAGGTAATATTCCTCCATTTAGCATATAAGCCAAATATACAAAGCTAAATGAAGCAGCTGATGTACTTGTAATTGAGCCCAGTTAGCAAAAATTTTAAATCATGCCTGAAAATAATGAATAATTCACAAGTCATTGGAGTGACCACAGGCAGAGAGAGTACAGGCTGTGCTGAAAGAATAATTTCCATCTTGGAGAAAGAGAACTCTGCACACTGTGACTGCTGATTATAAGCAATCACATCAAGCTAAGTCAGCAAACTCTCCAAACATAATGTGCAGCCCATTGAAGTCCATGGCACTGACTTCAATAAGGCTAAAATCTGATCCTCTATGAATAAAACAAAGGGTTTTATTCCTCATTATCTTTTGAGGTGCTTGCTTTCAAGACTAAGTCTCGAAGCTAGGGATAAAACCCACACTGCTTATTCTAGAGCCAAGCATCAGGACACCTCCTTCAAGGGCAATCTCAGAGCAGGCAGCTTGGGGGAGGAAAGTTCTGCGATCTTATTCTCACTAAGTTTCCCCCAAACTCAAATGACATGGTGAGCGCCTAAGCTTAGAATCACTGTCCCACTCTGGCCAGACTGGGTCCCTCAGACACAAGCTCACATGCTACACCTCCCCTGAGAGTGCCCTGGGATTGGAGGTCATGGTCATGCCCAAGGAAGGCTCAGTGCCTCCTGTTTCTCATTGGCCCACAGAAGAAGCATGCCCACCGTGCAACCCATTAGACAGGTACAGCTCATGATCCTCTCTGCAGATGACCCTCTGACCTCTCCCTGATCTTTCAGGGGTGTTACCAGGGAGCTATGTTTGAGCACAGAGCATGCAATTGTGGCTGGCCCTTGTGCAGCAGGTGCAAAGGAAAATAAGACTCTTTGGACTTTCTCCATGCCTTTCTGTCCCCCCCCCCCAATATGGCAGCCACAATCTAGCCTCAAACAGCAGATATTTCAGGCTCATTTTCAAGCCTCTTAACATTAGCAGAAATTATTGCTCCCCAGCATCCTCTTGCTGCTCCCCTGGGTCTGTAATTACAGCCTCCCTGGCAATCTAATTAGTATAATCCCAGCATGAAATTTCATCTGATGGTGACAACAATATTTTACTAACTCATTACTCCTGTTCTCATATATGAAACCATCCTGGATTTATGGGGAAAAAAATATAATTCTTATCCCCCGCCAGCGACTGCACAGCTAATGCATTTGAGATGCCTTCATTTTGAATATCTATTCAGCAAGGAAAAATGTATGGGCCATGTTTCAAAACCCATTGCTGACTTCAGTGGGCTTTGGATCAGGCCTGTAATGCATCAGAGCATGTATTCCTTAACAGTTAGAGCATCCTGGTATGGAAATATTATGCAATTGCCTATGTCTTTGTCACAATGGTGGTTTTTCAGAGGTTTATTCACAATATTTAAATGAACATTTCAGTTTTAGTCAAACATCAAGAGCAGGTGTTGCATTAATTTACTATCCCAAGATGTTGGATTTTAATGTGTTCATCTATGGGACAGGTGGACCATATTTTAAGGCAAGAGCAAGTGAGGGGTACTATGAAGAATTCGAGAGTGAGAGAGAGCAATACGGATACAGATCCTCAAAGATATTTAGGCACCTAACTCCCGTGGAAATATCTATGAGGATCTGACTCAGGCTGATTATTATCCAGTTTAGTGTCAATTTGCTCTGGCCCAGTGAATTCTTTCTAATTACATAGATCCTGGAATGGAACGATGCTGATTTATACCAGCTGAGGCTATGATGCACTGTATCCAATGTGACCATTGGATAGTTTTCTGATCATCTGGACATTACCAGCAGACCCAGCGTGTGGCTCTCTTATCACTTAGGTGAAGGGGCCAATGTAGTTTCTCATATACTTTATATTTTCTAAAGTTTATCCAATTCCTAAGTGACTGAGGGAATGGGAGAGGCAAGTTGTGTTCAACTCTTGCCTTCAGGTTGAACAAGTAACAGGAGGTAATATTTTTAGGCTCAGCCCGGAACAAGGGAAATAGCGAATCCATCACGGCCCAGGGCAGTTGACGTTTGTATAACTGTCTTGATGTAGCACTCAGAATGTAGCACTGGTATCATGTGACCGCAAGCCTAGAACAGAAATCTCCATTGATATGTTGCACTTGCTGGATGAGAGGTTTTTTTTATTTAATCTTCCTTTTGATTTTAATGTTTATAGCATACTTGCATATATTGAAAGAAAAGGTGTGGTTCATACTAGGGCACAAAAAGGGGCAAGGTCTAAATGACCTAGTAGGTCTTCACCATCTCTGAACTATTTCCTTTCATTACATCCAACTACCTAGTATCTGTGCAGTCACGACACTTTGAATAGTACTTTACGCACAGAGCAGAAAGAGAACCAGAACATCCATAACATAATCCCTCATGGTTAAATTTACTTCTGTGCAGGCTTATGCACCATTTAAGTTTCAATTAATTTCTATTTTCAGGGCTTAAGTGGGACTTAAATAGTCCATTTGCCTTGTGCTGGGCCTTTGCACAAGGATGAATTTCATCCACTCAGACTCAGAAGAATAACAACATTAAAATAACACCAGTTGAATAGCACTTGAATACTTTTTAACAGGATGGCTTCTATAGAAGTAGCTATTTGCTGGGTTTGTTTCCCCCTCAATACCAGTACACCCACAAAGATGCATGTTTCTGCTTCTTTAATGATTTCTGATGTCAGTTCAGAGACTGCTCATTTATTTGACCTTCTGTTTGTTTTGCGCCAGGGTGAATGTTCTCAGAAGTGCTATTACATCTTTGTCATCGAGACCATCTGCGTGGCTTGGTTCTCGCTGGAGCTCTGCCTCCGATTCATTCAAGCGAAGAGCAAGTGTCACTTCTTCAAAGGCCCCCTAAATATCATTGATTTCTTGGCTATTTCACCCTATTACGTTTCCCTCATAGTGGTAGATGACGAGCTAAGTAAGGAGGCTGAGAGGCCAAGCAGCAACTCCTATTTGGAGAAGATCGGACTGGTGCTACGAGTCTTACGTGCCTTGAGGATTTTGTATGTAATGCGCCTTGCCAGGCACTCATTAGGCCTGCAGACTTTGGGGCTCACTGTTCGGAGGTGCACCCGAGAATTTGGCCTGCTTTTGCTCTTCTTGTGTGTAGCTGTCACCCTGTTTTCTCCCCTGGTCTACCTGGCTGAGAATGAATCTGGGAAGGTGCTTGAATTTACAAGCATTCCTGCCTCATACTGGTGGGCTATCATCTCAATGACCACTGTGGGATATGGAGATATGGTACCAAGAAGTGTCCCGGGCCAGATGGTGGCTCTGAGCAGCATCCTCAGTGGGATTCTAATTATGGCTTTCCCAGCAACCTCGATATTTCACACTTTCTCCCTTTCCTATTCAGAGTTGAGAAAACAACATGAAAGATTACAGGCCCGGCTAAACAGGATAAAAAACTCCAATCACTCCAGTGAAATTGACACCTTCAATGAGACAGACAGCTTGATTTCAGAGGCGCCAATGTCACCGATTAAGTACATTTACACAGGAAACTAAGGCTTGCTGCAAAATGTCTCTGAGTACATGAATAAAGCAAAGCAACAACGTGTGACTTACCATGTGCAATGCAATTGCTGAAATGTGTATAATAAATTGACCAAGCCAAATGGAGTCTTACATTACATCACTATGGACTTAGTCTTAGGAAGTCAAAGGTCATGGGCTATTCAACAAGAGATATTTATTAAGCACTACCATTCTCTTCTTATTGATAAAACTAATGATAAAGTCCAACGTTGTCTATATCATATGGATATCCTAACACTGAATGCGTAGCAAACAGAATTTTGCTGGCCTAAATAACAATTGTTCTTTTGTTTGCCTTTGAGTTTGCAATGTTCTTTGCAATGAACACCTGGAGCCAAGCATTAGATTGGATTCTTGTAGGGCTACACATCATTGCCCTTTTTACAATGCTCATCAACTGGCATATAGAAGAGTCTTTGATAGCAATACATATCTATATCCAAAGGCACCAACAAGCATAAAGGTTTTTAAAGCTCGTTCTGCAGTTACATAATCTATCTATAAGTAAAGAATTGCACTGCTACTGTAAATGACTTCCATAATCCCATAAAAGACTTTGAAACTGCATTTTTAACCAATCTGCCATCTGTAAACATTTCACACTAGATACAAAAAAGTATTCAGACTTCTTTCTTACATATACTCGACTCAGATAATGACGAAAGAATAAAAAAAGCTTAGTGACTAAAAGAGATGAATCAATGTTATCCTGTTTATTGGAATGTGATGGTGTGTTACCATATAAGAAAGGTTAAAAATTAATCTAGCAGACATGATAGCAATCTCTAAATATTCAAAGGGCATATATATCAAATGAATTATTTAGGGAAGGACAATGGGTGTAGTTAGGAATGAGGGGATTAAACAGGAAAGGATTTGGCTGAATATCAGGAAACATTTCCAGAAACCAAGTATTTGGTTTGGTTTCCTACAGGAAATCGTGGACACGTCACTTGGGATATTTAGATCCAGACAGGTCAAGGCACTAGACAATGTAATAAGCCACAATGTTACCTCATGGGATAATCTAAATGGCTTAGATAGAAATGCAAAAAACTAACTTGTTAGATGCTCTGAATTAAATTAATTGGGACCTAATTTAAAGCGTGGGGCCTAACTTTATGAACTAACACCTAAGTTCAGCCTGGTACTTACATTTAGGGATTGTCAATACAATGAGTTAGTACTTTGCAAGCTAGGGCATACATTTACAGCACGTTAGCATGCCTCACACTAACTGTCCATGGAGGCCCTAAAAGTTCCCTGCTGTGTTTGACCTTTTGCTGTTTGAAACCATAGTGCACAAAGCACACGAGGGAACTTTTGGTTCATAGTAGCTATGTCCACATGGCCAGTACACCCTAGCTTGCTGTGCACTAACTTGTCCTACAGACATTCCCATAGGCTTCAGTGGGACTAATCTCTTCCTTAAAGTTAAATGTATATTTAATTACCTTGCTGAATCAAAGCTAAATTAAGTTTCAGACCTGATTGGAAGTGTAAATTACTGAGTTTTTTAAAATCTTACTAAAGTCCTGTGAAAGTGAATATTATGACCCAAATTTTCAAAGGGTTGTGTTACATATGCGACACTGCAAAGCTCCAATCTCACTCCGTACTTTGCAGGACAAATCCCCAAATGCATTCACATTCATTGTAAACATATAATTGTTCAGGAAATTGCAATGCAATCACCTTATTTGCACATACAAACGTGCCAATACCGTGTTACGTGTCTGCAATGGGTGCTTACACATTTTGTGTGGTGCGCCCTTCATATAGATATTTGAGAACTTTGGCGTGTATGTATCCTAACTGCCTCATTGTTTATAAATCGTAAACGACAACCAGGATTATTTATCATTGCAATTTGCTGACAGAGGGTAACATGACTTGGAATTATGTCCCGTATTGTCCGGCGTTTGACTGTGTGACCTAAACCAAAGAAAACTCAACAGCTTAGAGATCTGATGCTCAACATAATCAGGGCATGAAGATACTGTATTTGAGGCATTTAAACTTATTTCACACACTGAACCAAATTCTGCCCTATTTTATGCCTATATCCACCTGATTTCTGTCTGCAACTAAGCTCTAACCCACATTATCCTACCTGTCAGCAAGTCTTTGGAGCACTGGCCCCCAAAATGTGGGGGACATGCAGCAGGGCCTGGGCCAGCACCCCTTGCTCCGGTCCCAGCCCTACTCTGCCCTCATTCCCTCCACCCCCAGGCCAGCTCCACATCTAGCTCCAGCTGTTCCCCCATCCCCAGTTCAGCCCCCAGCTCTGCCTTCAGCCCAAGCTCCTCTGCTGAGCCAACTGTGCAATAAAGGAGGGGGATGCAGACAGATTCCATTATTGGTAAGGGGGGCCTGACAGGAAAAGTTTGGGCACCGTTGCTTTAGAGTATATAGTTCCATGAAACACAGATTTACATTAAAGCATTGGTCCTCTCTGGAAACACAGATAATTAAGCAATGCCATTGATTTTCTTTTTTAAATAAGTAGTTTTTAATCGGTTGAAGAATGATTTCAACATGATTAAATGCATAGCAAGCCCAGCAAAACAGCTCTAAAAAAATTAAATAACGGGAGAAGTGCAGGGCCTTTTTGTTGATGTCAAGTGTCGTATCAGTTTAATTTCTGATGCGTCCTTTGTCAAGGTCCTTTGTCCCCTGCTCACTCAAAAGTTCCAATGAGCTACGCCTCAATTCAGCTCTTAAGCGCATGTTTAAGTCCTACTGAAGTCAATGAAGTATACATCTGTTGAATAATAGTAGGGATTACTCACATGATTCTGCTGAAGCGTATGTTTCCATGCTTGCTGATTTATGGCCTTAAGATACATTTCTATCTCTAATTGCTCTCATCCTATAGCTTGGTCTGGGCTGCGCTGGCTTCCATTGAAATTGTCCTTCATGATTCACTATGTTATTAGAAGGAAAAAAAAAATGGTGTTGAAAGGAACATTTAGTGCCTGTGTCATTCAGTCTAGTAATGAATTCAGTACAGGCAGTCACAATTAACGGATGCTGTTGCTGCCAAGTACATATCATTTTGTAACCAGACTTAATTAAAAGAAAATCTGAGGTGCCTGACGTTCAGCTGCTCTTAGTTTCAGGTCTTTTTTTCCCCCCTCAGCTAGCGCTCAGAAACAGCAATCAGCAGCATTGAGAAAATACGGTCTATTATCAAGGTAGGGACCATGATTTTAGCTTTTATTGACAGCATCACATTCCTTTTAAAGCACAGCCCTGTCTCTGTCCATGGGGTCAACCTGCTGCTGGTCATAGCTGGGTCACAGGGTTCCCCTTCCAACTCCCACTCATGCTTCCATGTTTTGGGGGGACTGGAAGAGACTTCAGCTTGCAAGCCAGCTACTGATTCTGCACATGGAGAGCAACACCACACAGACTAGTGTAGCTCCTGCTTCAGATTTGCTACCACAGCAACTGCTGAAAGAGGAAGTGAAACGGTAGGCGATAGCTGTACAGTACAGTGTAGGGGCTGCAATGAGAAATTAACACAATCTGAAGGATCCCTCAAGATATTAGAGATGGATCAAAACAAGGATCATTGACCCTCACTTGCTTTTGAACTTTGCTGGGGTTTGGATTTGGATTCTCTGAACAAAACCCACACACTATTGTACTGGTTCCAGGTCAAACCCCAAGGATCTTATTTTTCTATTTCATTGCAGCGGCACCAGAAATCTCATCAGACCAGAGCTTCATTCTCCTAGTGCTAATACAAATTACGGCTATTTGAAAGTCACAATTTTACTTTCTTTTCAAACATTTGTAGGGGAACATTTGCCAGTGTGGGTTTGCATTTCAAATTTCAGTCTGTGCTTATATTTGCATCAAAAATATAAATTTCCACATGTTTTCAGTGAAAAGACCAGGCAACAGGCCTGGTTTTTCTTGAAAACATCCATTTTAATTGAGAAAAAGGGAACCATTCTGCTATGGGCCCTGCTTAGAGAACTTGCATATAAATGGTCTCATAAATAAATAAAAGTGTTTTGAATTTTATTATAAATATTTTTCCCACCTTAAATTAATGCATATAGAGCTACGTTGCCTAGTGGATAGAGTGCATCACCTCTGTGCCTCAGTTTCTCCATCTATAAAATGGGGTTAATGAGACCGATGTCCTTTGTAAATCACTTTGCAAGTGATTGATGAAAAGTTCTATATAAGAGCTAGGCATTATAATTTTTATATTTTATTTTATTGTATGTATTGTTATCATATAACATGACTGGCAAAACTCCCACTGACTTCACTGGTGAAGGTTTTTGTTAGCTTGGTCTGTTGTTCGGTGTTCTGGAGTCCGCTACAGCTTAACAGCTGTCTTCACTGTACGGCCTGAAATTTGTAACCCACACAATAGGATTCATATATAATTAAGGATACAGGGTTTAATATTTAATTCAGATAAATTCATCAGTGGGATTAGTGTGATAGTCTGAAGAATTCTGTTACAATTTACTCCTGAATGTACTGCATATTTTAATCATGAATCAGATAGCAAAGTGAAGCAATTTAGATGTATTATTATTTCAAACTTTATTAATGAAGGGAGAATTATACATTTCTGCTGAATAAAACTGACTAAGCACCCTCAACTAAATCTTATTCATAATGAATTGTGCATAATGAATTGTGATTATTATGCAGTAAATTATTTTAAAGCTTGATATTAACCTTGAAATACAGATGAAGACAGCAATATTCATGGAAATGAAAATGAAAACAAGTTCTCTAACAGACTGAAGAAAGTTTTAGCCTCCTAACACTAGTGATTTTTTTTAATCACTCAAAATAAAACAAAGTGTGAAGATTTACTGTGTAACAGTCACTTTCTAATCAGACACAGAAGGTGAAAAGCCAGATATTTCAATCCAGCTCTCTTCTGATGCATGATCTTTATTTTATGTAAGCTACTGTTCTGTCCTATCTCATTTCAAATATCTCAAATGACAGGGCTTCCACTATTTCCCTTGGAATATTGTTGCACAAGCGTAATACCAGAATCACAGATGTTACAGATGGAAAACACCTATTAAGTCAAATAATATATGAATAATATTGAACATCTTTAACATACACACTGATACCTTTTCTGGCCTCCCTTTTGAGAGATTCAGCTGGGTTTTCCCTGTAAGCAAAACAAAAACTAGGTAATATAGTAGTCTTTGTTTCTGAGCAGGTAACATTTATCTATCTTGATTTCTCCTATTTAATTGTATGTAAGAGTTCACCACACAGTGGACAAAATTTTCAGCTTATGGGTGCTGTTCATCTGTTCTATTCATTTTTTGAAGTGTTAGGATTGGTCTCCTAAATTACATAGCATTTTTTTTTCCTGGGTGGCTGAAACTTTTTAATCAGCAGAACAAAGAATGAAAAGCAAATAATGAGTTGTGAATGGACTTGTTTGTCCATAGGCACCTGTGTATGTAAGCAGAGAGGAGTATTGGTAGGAAGAACAATGCTTCCCTAACTGTATTTTTTCACAAATAATGATTTTTAAGATGTGCAAACATTATCAAACAAAAATAATAACTCAAATTTAGAATGGCTGTTTGCAAAAACTGTTTGCAAAACTTGACCAAGCCCCACTCATAAGACATCATCCAGGGGATTGTGCAAGTTCATTTAGGAAGACACCTATGATGAAGCAGATTTCTCTAGAGTCTGTCACTCTGGTATTATATACATTTTTTTATTTAGGTCTCTTCATTAATGCAGAGTCTCTACGAAAATACAACCCTCTTCCAGCTGGCCATTGTACAGGATCCTTTATACGTGTATTGCGGATATCTCCCACAGCCACTTTAGTGTGACGTAGTAAAAATGAATGAGATCTAGTGGCCTCTTGGAGAAGGATTTGTGGCTGAGAGAATAACTAGCAAAAATTCATACTCAACATCTAAGTGAACAGAGATTCTGGGTAGCTAACATAAGCCCTGAAATGTTGGGATGTCTCCCCAAAAGTATCTAATCTTTTATGATTCCTTTTTCTGTGATCACCACCTCCCCTTGTACAACTGTTAACATTCTTCTCCCAACGGACCCCAGCTCCCAGCAACTTCTACCACTTTGGTTCTAAAGGTGAGTTATGTGCCCAGCAACTGTTACAGTCTCTCTGCTTAGTTCCACTGCTGGATCTACATGAAAAATCTCTCACATGCAGAGCATTCTGGGGCTTCCTCTTTTATGAATGAGATTTCCATTCCGACTAACACCAGGGACCAAGAGATTGGTGCAGTAATTGGGACCTGGAATATTAGCACCATGGGGCGGGGCGGGGGGGAGCCCATGAAGCATCTTTAAAGTAGAGTTGGGGTCAACTGGGGAAAAAGGCTGAATAGTCAGGCTGGATTTTATTTTTTCTTGATTTGGTCACCTTTGACAAAACCAAATGGCCTGAAATAAGGAAATGCATGTGTCCAAAAGGAAATGGTTGGAACAGACCCTTTGCATATTTTTTTAGAAAGTTATAATCTGTTCTATCACCATTAATAAATCTGTTCCATCATCATTAATAAATTCCAGAACTACGTAATGAACTGTAACCAAGCAGACACAGCACCTATTGGGACTTGAAATTTTAAATCTTTAATATGAGGTCCAGTGATTAATACATGGCAATTTTACTTAAAAAAAAGAGACTTTAGTGCAGTGATATTCAGACTGGCTCTTTAATGTGTCTCCTGAAGCTCTTTGTAGTACAAGATATTAAAACTGTGATTTAATTATTAACCTAAGTTATTAACCAGTTAGAATGATTTTATTATGTTATTAACCAACTGTAGAATCCTTGGTCAGTCATTTTGCTGGGAGAATTATTTATACAGTAAATGAAACAATGAATTCACATTACTGTGGGTCTTTTGGGTAATGCTGATTACTAGTTTGGCTCCTGAACCAAAGAGGTCTGAGTATCACTGCTTTAGTACTTAATGCAGTTGGGCACAGTTCTGCATATATCGGCAAAAAAGTAATATCTTCCAAATATTCTTGCTCAGTAGTTCTAGTGATCAGCTATGTACCAGCTACTGTTAGGCACATATCAGTGGTTATTATCTTGAGTGTTTCCGTGACCGTTTACTATCACTAGACTGTGACTTTTATCAAGAACAACAAATTAGGTATAAATACTTTTCTTCTCCTTAAAATTATAATGATTCCTATACAAACTGAAAGGTTGCACTATTTATCTATTTCTAGCCCATCAGTGGAACCTGATTCTTCATTGTCTTGTGCCATTTACATTAGTGCAAAGCGGAAGTAAAGTGTTTCCAAATGAGAGCAGTTACATTTTATACCCCTTTGCACAGCTGAAAATGATGACACTGTAAAACAGTGGAGACTGTGCCCATATGGTATCTCCATGCCAGTGCAAAAGCTTTTCAGATCACACTAATTACCAGCATATTATCACAAACGACATGAACTTTTATTATAACAAAAACTTTGCTGAGGTTTTCATAGCTTGTCTTTTAGTCCCTTTCTACCCACAAAGATGGACAAGGATTAGAAAGGAAAAATTCTAAATTCTGTGTCTCCAGAGTTCATTTTTCCACTTGCAAGCACACGGAACCTTTTGAGGAAATGCCAGCTTTCCAGAAGATGTGCTCTCTCAATAAAGGATTTTTCTCCTCAGTCCCAAATTTATGGATATAGTGCAATAAACTCTAGAGATTACTGGACTCCATTAATGAATGCAAAAAGCCGATATGGTGAGCCTTTTGTTTCCATTAATCATCAGGCAGGAGGACTGACTGATAAGCAAATGTGTTAAGATTTTCTAATGACAAATTTCACTTGCAAATTACTTCTTTCTTGAAGCATCTTTACAGGAACACAGCAGATAAACAATATGGTGCGAAAAACCATATTTTTCAATGGGCTAGATTCTAAGATGATGTAAAGAGGCATACTTCCACTGAAGCAATGTTGTAGAAGGAACAGATAGGTCCTTATTGAAGAGGGGAAACTACTTTTTAAATATGAGTCTCTTCAATGATCAGTAAAAATGAGATGAGAAACAAAATTCTACCCTGTTTCAGAAGAAAAACACTGGCCCTAGAAGGGACTGTTTTAAGGTAGATAGTTTCAAGCTGCCTGTGAGATGCCAAAAGGTGGAGAATCAGAGCCAGATCCTCAGCTGGTGTAAATCAGCACACTTTATTGAAATCAATGCACCATTCAACAGTTGAGGAGAAGGCTTTAAGGCCCAGATCCTCAAAGATATTAATGGGAGTTAGGCACCTAAATATCTCTAGGGATCTGGGCCTAAATGTTCTTCTTTCTGCTGCAGCAATCTCTCTTCCGCCCTGTCATTGGCATGCTTCATTAAGCCTATTTTGTTATTCAGAGGTATAAAAAAGAGTATTATAAAGAGAGACAGAAAGAGACTTCATCCTTTTCACCACCAGCATATAAGAATGGTGGGAAAAGCAATCTACTAGATTGGCTTGACAGTGGCACCTTACCCTTCAACATTTTTACTCTCATGAACTGCAGGCCCCAGAAATGCATGGAAGTCTAATATAGACCCCTGAATATTTCCAGCCTTAACTGCACTCTGCCCTTTTCCCCACAACCTCCTGAAGCATATGCTACCCATTCTCTGAAATGGCCACAACTTAAAGGCCATCTGCTAGTATGGATCCTGGTCCCAGTTTCTGAAAGGGAGAGATCTTAAAAGGACATTCAAATCCCATATTAGATCTGTATTGTGGCTGGCCCCATGTGGGATGGGCCATGGTGTCATGGTGGTAGAAGAACATACAAGAAATCTCCCCTTCTCCTTGTACAGAAGCCAATTACAATAGAACCATTGTTCTAGGCTAGTTCTGATGTTACTCTCTCTGGTGGGAGAGGGGAGAGGCTAGATTAAGGGGGATATATATGGATAGGTAGAAGTGGGAATGTGAGTACCTGCAGCTGTCCATTAGAAACCAGCTCTGTGCTTGCTATATTGTAGTTTGCCTGGGTCGGGAGAGGATATATTTTAATTAAAGCTCCAGGGAAGCTGTTGAACAAGCTTCTCTAGGGCATGATCATTTGGAAAACCTGGCATAATCACAGTTGTTTACTCGCTAGGCACTGGATGAAAAAGCAGCTCTGAGGGCTGCCAATATTTTTTAATGTGATTCTCTCATTTTATTCAGAGAGTGAGAGCAATCAGCAAAGAAAGTCTCTGGAAAGAGAACAAGCCCACAGAAGAATTCATTTTCCCTACGTGGTTTCTCTGTTGAATAATCAAGCTTCTAGTAGGTTTGGAAGCTTTTCTTTTTCAAGAGAGCTTATTAGCCAAGTGGCTTCTTCCAGCCTCTCACTGGAACGCAGATCACCAAGACTGTATAAGAGTTTAACAGGAGTTTCCAGTTGTACCCACTGTATGGTCTTTGTAATCAGGGACCGCACAATATCCATTTAGTTAATGAAAACACAAGACTGTATTGAATTTCACCGCTATTCAAGCATGGATTCTTTTGTAGATGTGTTTTAATTAATGGTAGAGGCTATTGTTCCTAATATATTAAAAGAACTGCATTCATATATCAAGGGAAAAGCAAAGAGAAGAACTAACCCAGGGCCTGATCCTGCTAACTCATATGTATGTGGAATGTCCCACTGAACTGTCTTTGCCTGACTAGAGTCTTAGATGTACTGGGGAGGCAGTGTGGCCTAGTGGAGAGAGAACTAGAAGACTCAAGAGATTTAGGTTATATTCCCAGCTGTGCCACTGGTCTTCTCTAAGTGAGTCACTTCCCCTCACTGGGTCTCAGTTTCCCCATCTTTAAAAATGGAAATAGCAGTACCTCCTTTGTAAAGCACTCAGAGATACCGAGGAAAAGCACCATATGAGAACTAAGTGTTAATAATAATACCTTATGCAAGAGCCAGATCCAAAGCTCATTACATTTGTTGGGCAAGTCATTAATCTCTCTCTGTGCCTGTGTCCTTTCTCTGTCTTGCCTGTGTCACCTGTAAGCAATCTGGGCATCTAATTATGTGCTGGTACAATGCCTAGCGCAACAGTACCCTCAGCTCAGTTGGGGTGTCTAAGTTCTACTGCAATGCAAATAATAATACTAAGTAGGAATATCATGAAGGAAAATACCCTTATGTTGTAGCACTGTTTCCTTACAGAGGATTGCTAGAGCAGTTCTTATTCTCTGTAGCATACAAATTACCTAGCTGGATCTGACCAAGGTTAATCTGTCTCTGACAGATGCTTCAGGTGCAAGAAATCCTGTAGCAGGCAGAGATGCAATATTCTGTCCATGAAGTATTTTATTCCAGCCCCATATGAAAGGCACAATTATAACTGACATCTAGAGCTCCTGTTATGCAAACACAGTTCAATGGTACTAATCCTCTCTTTCTTCTTCCCTTCTATCTTTATTTCAGTGATACTGAAGCATCTCCCTTACCCCAATAGTTGAGACTCTCCATCAAAATCTCAGGTGGGGAAGCACTTTTGAAACCAGCTTCCCTTAAGCCCCCACTGTATTTGCTGGGATGCTTAAGCAAACCTGGCTGGCCTGTTGTAGGTCTTGACACTGCTGCTTTAGGGTCACCTAGTGCTGTGTGTGTTACATGGGAAGGATTATGGAACAGATAACCCTCTCACTAGAAAAGGGATGTTAGTGGTATTAACAGCTGTCTAGGAAAGATGGAATTTACAGCTTTGATTGAGTCACATTGAATCAAAATGTAAAATACATGTATTTTCTTTCATTTTTCTGAATAGAATGACCATTTATTACATGGACAACTTCCATTAGGCAGGGTGATATGTGACAATGCTGAATGCTGTGGTGATATAAGGAAACCTGGGAATCCTCCTATGTCTATTCCATTCTCTGGCTTACGGTAGCCAGCTGTACCCTACAATATATTTAACCTCCAAGCTGTTGCCTTATGACTAAGTAAGATAGCAGTCAGTAGGTCTAAATCAGATTCTTTTTTCAAAGAAAAGCAAGAGAACTCCCATATCCTGATATTTTTGTCCTCCTTTAAATTCCCTCTAGTGCACTTGTATATGAATTGCATTTACATACTTCTGTGCTACTCAGTTATTATATACAAAGTAAGGACTTGTCAAGCCCTTTTTCAAGGCTGGCTAAACTTGCTATTCCTGTACTTGGAAGTTTATTCAACATACTCACTACTCTTTGCATAAAGGCAGCTCATTTGAGTTCCTCTGATTCCTTCCTCAGTTTCTCATTGCTCTTTTTGTGTTAGAAACATAACACCTTTATACCATCTGTCCTCATCACCTACAGATTTTTTTTGTATACTTCTCCATAAGTTACCTGTTTAAGCTCCTTTTCTCTGAGCAACCCAGAGCATGCCATTCGCTGTAGTCCCACAAAACACATCACAGAGCCAGAAGAATGAACCCTTAAAACGTTCACCTGCCAAACTAACGGACTCATGTAATGTACAGCTTGCATCTAGGATGGATCCACTGTTGTTTTCATTCCTAACTACAGGCCTCGATCGCCAGGTTTTAGACTTAGAAGGCTTCCCCTTCCTTTAAGCTGCTCTGAAGTATGGAGAATCACAAACACATTAAAAGCTGCACCAGGTCATTTGACCTGACAGTTAAGACCTTGAAAATCTGATTTCAGTCTGGTTTATCATAGAGGCAGGAATACAAACAAGTTTAACAGCCCCAGAAGAACCTTAAGGGGTCAGTGTGGGCTCTTCAGCCACAGGGATGCAATGAAGAGGGAGTTGTACTTCTCCAGCAGAAATCCTCAGGCAAATTTGCCTCCTGGGGCTCTGTGGAGCACAGTCCCTATGTCACAAAGGAGACAGAGCTATCATTCCCACTCCTTTTGCACTGAGGTAGGCACTAACTTTTCTCTAGGACACAGCTTTTCCAAGTCCCCTAAGCCATGCATGTGTCAGGCAGCACTCTGTGCCATCCCTCATTCCAGACACAACCAAGCCCTAACTATCCATTATGAAAGTAAAGATACTTTGGGAGCCCATTATATCACAGCAGCAATTTGATGCTTTTTAAGGATCCTGGGCCCAGTATGTTTCTCCAGCATACAGTAAGAATAAATGAAATCCTTAAACTAATGAACACTCTAGGAGGAGCTGGTTATAACCCTTTGGATTGACAGGGAACACCATCTCTAATTTCCCTGTAGCTTGAGCTCAATATGGATAGAAACCTTCTCCTCTTTCCTATCTATCAACACTGAGAGCAGCCTAAACATACTGTGACCCAGCCCTTATCCTCATCCCAGATCTCTGGGCTCTACAGAGGGCCATATCATCTAGAAATTTATAATGATCTCCAGCTGGCCTTCATCCTCAATTAACACAGGGATGTTTTCCCCCAGCCCTGGCCCTGAATCATTAACCCTTTGTGTGCCTCAGGACACCACTGAAAGAAGCAGGGAGTGAGAGAGAAAAGGCTTAGCTGGAGCCCCCTGCAGATATTCACACTGGAACTCAGTGACATGGCTAAATCCCTCCTGTCACAATGTTACAGGAGGGATCTCCTAACCAGTGTATTGTAAAATAACATAAACAGTTTGGAATCGCTGTCTTACAGAAATACTGTTCATGTTCTAGTTTAAAACCCTTCAGTGTATTCACCGAAACTAAAAGGATGATGCAGGATTCGATCTATAACTTACACACAGCTCAGCTCCTTTCATAATCCAGAAACACTGAACACAGGCATATCTCATTATGGGATCTAGCCTTATTCCATCATGCTGAAAAAAGCTAGGAAGCTCCAGGCTAAAGCTCAAGTCTCAGTTGGAGAAATGGCAAAATATATTACACTCATTCTTTATCTTGGAGCAACAACTTTAAAAAACATAATTGTATATATTTCATCATTTATAATCCAAATATAATGCATAGAAAGGTATGCAAATCTTAGCATGAAACTTATAAGAGGGTCTGTAGCCTGGCCAACTAAGCTGATGCTTTGTTCTAAATAGCAGGAGACAGTTGATCATATCCTAAGTCTTTTTCCAGCAGATAAATCTCTAATGGACCTGGAAAAAAAAATATATATGGCAAATGTCCTAGAGACTAGGTCAGGAGAGAATTCAGACATAGGTAAGATCAAGAGGGCAACAGGAAATGTCAAATATTAATCCACATCATTTTACCTCTGAAGATTTAAATCCTATATTTTAAAGATTTTTGAAATCCTCAGTGATCTAATTGATTAGTCATTGATTTATAATTAGAAGCTGGTTTTTGATATGCAGTTTATCTTTGCATGGAATGTTCAGAACCACGGGTTACTTCAGAAAAAATTAAATCATAGCACATAATCCTGAAAATACATATTCCTGAGCATAATGTTTACTACTGTATGTAGTCCCACTGATAAGTTCTTGCAAAACTGGGCCCATAAATAGAACTCAGAAAAAAAAAATCACTCGGATCATCAATTCCCAATAACTTTGTAGAAATGATTTCTACATAAGACCAGTCCTTCTCTCTTCTCTCATATAAATCTCCCATTGAAGTCAATGTAATTTTATCCTGTCAGGAGCATAAGATTTGACCATTACTTGTTTACACGCACAGCAGCAGCTGTTTACTAAGTGCATCACATACATCAGACGTTAAAGTCCTTGCCCCCAAAAGCTTACATTTTAAATGGAAAGACGGGGAGCCCCCGGCCATGTAGAGGTGGCCCACCTCAGGGAACAGGGCAGGGAAGGATGCGGGGCAGCCAATCAGTGTCTCATCTCCAGTGCTTATATTTGTGCCAGGGCTGAGCCCAGCACCTCTAGGCTTGGCAGTTCATAGCTCTGGCAGCTCTAGATTTGCTGCATCAGTTATGAAAGTAAAAATAATTTTTCTTGAGCCTTGGCACTGAATTCCTTGAGCTTGGCACCTCTTTCATTACAGATTAAGCACTGCCCAGCTCCCACAGCATGGAGAGCCAGGGGCCAAGTGAGTCAAGCAGCTTCAGCCACCTTCTGATCCGCCGGGTCCTGGCAAGAGGCAGATCTTGGCAAGAGCATGCCCCCCAGTTTGAAAGCTTCTGTGCTAAATGGAAAGCAGAAATCTGGCAGGGGGGCAGGGAGAGGGGCACATGACCCTGCATGACTTCCCTGTGTCGCTTCTGGGGGGTGCAAATACGCTTGCTCTCCCTGGATACAGCTCTGAATGAGGGCTGCACGAATTAGTGCTATTTACTGAGTTGAGCGCACCTACGTAAAGGCTGTAGTTCATTGGGAAAATGAGCCATTGCTGACACTGTTTGGGGGTTAAAATCTTGCAAGAACAGCCTGAAGAACTTTGGCACAATCAAGTTGAAACCAAAACCTTACACTTGGTTTAGGGTCAGATCCGAATGGCAATGGTTGACTTAAACCTCCTGCAATACTGCATATTTGCCTCTCAGATATTCTGTATTAAGGAAACACATAGGTCTCTTGGCTTATCTAAATACTACATATTTAATGTATTATGTGAAGCAGAATATTGACTCCATATAAAGGCATTGAAACCCACATGTCAGTGCTGATCATCTCTTGCATTGCCCTCTTAGTTCTTGAATCTGAGGTTGCCACTTTAATGCTGGTTTCCATGATTGTTGCTGTTGAAATGGAAGACCCAGCTCCACAAAGAAATCAGTGGGAGTAAGACATCTAAACTCCTTTGAAGATCAGGGCCTAACTCTACAAAGAACATGAGCACAAAGTGACAGATTAGGGATGCGCAAACTAAGCATGTAGCATTTTGAACTAATAAGACAGAGCGAGTAGAAATTTTTGAATGGAAAGAGACGAGGTTTTGTTGTTGTTGTTTTTAATCCAAACTCAGCCATTTTTTGAAAATGATTTTTCCCTCCCACAAAAGATTGTTGACATTGTCAAAATGTTTCCTCATTTGTGAAAATTTGAGCCGTTTCTCTATCAAGATGTTTTGTTTATCAAGAACCTGGTTGTTCAAAACAATGAAAAATGGGTCCATTTCAAAGACTTTAAAAAGAAAACAAGTTCAACTTTTCAACATAGGTTTTCATTTTTCAACCAGCTTTAAATAAAAACTCAGAATTCAGTTATTTAATGGCTCATTCTTTTATCCAATATTCATCTCTTTGCTTCTTTTTCTCCTCTTTTTGAGTGACAATATTTCAGTGATGCAACCTGGGGAACAAGTCAGTGTAATTTTCACACATCTCAGATTTTTTTCACTTTCAGATATTTTACTACCTCATACAGCATTAAAGATAAGTTTATTATCAGCTTGCAGACTGGCTTAAACATACACATTCACAGACTTATGCAAAGCTGAATCGGATCTTTATAATTAATAGTTCTTTTTCTCTTTGTTTTCTATTATGTGGGAGGATTTTACTCTTCCTAACCTCCATCTGCACAAAGAGAATTTAGAATGCATTTCATAATGAAACCCATCTAAAAATCAGCTTGTACGATTAAGGATGCCTGAAATAACCAGGTGTGCTCTTGTCAGAAGATTAATTTCAGAAAAAAATCAAGAGAGAAAACACCCACATGTCTTTACATTAGAACAGCAGGAAAGTTTAACATCAGCTTTCATCTGGTAGCCATTAAACCTTGAATTATTTTCTAGGTGGAATAATCACTACATGTTCCATAACTAATTAGGATTAACTAATATATTGCTATTAGAATCACTGACTAAGTATAGCCAAAGATTGGAAGATTAAACAAGAGCTGATTGTCATAAAAGCAGGGCGAAATGCTTTGTTTCTTATTTAGGATGGAAAAGTTATAATTTTCAGAAATTCAGAGGCTGGTTTCCCATTTGCCATCTTGACAAGAAGGTTTTGGTTTTTTTCCATACAGCAAAACTGGTCACATCTCTCATCAGAATGCTGCATTTCAACAACCATCCATTACAGATGATCATGAATCATGAATCATTAGAGACTCATGCTGATTTCCTTTGTTGAGTTTTTGACAGCCTAGCAAGTAATTAATTTATTAATGTCTTCTATATTCAGGCAATTCTCTCTTGCATAGGGTGTGAATGTCTAACACAACTGGATGGGTTTAAGACATCAGGTTGTTACAAAGTGTGAAGAGGTGATCAACAATATCGCTGATAAAAAAACATGATGCTCTGAATGGTGTTTATTTTAAAAAGAAAACTACCGTATTCATATTTGCACAGATTCCACTTTCATTTCCAAACTGAATATACAATATAAAAGCCTACACCTTCTGAGCTCTTCACTGCCTTATCAGCTTTAGGTTCCATTTCCTAAGAGAGCATTTAGATCAGTTAGACACATTGCTCTGCTAAACAGCTTTCCCTATAAAGGAAATGGTTACTTTGCTGCCAACCTTTACTTATTTAGGCCCAAATTTTCAGAAGTGAACAGTGATTCAATTTTTGGGTATCAGAAAGATGCAGGTTATAAACAAATGTCTGTCATATGTAGTATCTTTTTATTGTGCTTTGATGACAGTCTGTAAATATCATCCAAATCAGACACATTTCCCATTTAAACTTTTGACATGCCATTTCTAAACATGGAAGAAGTATATAAAGTTGCATTTACTATACTTATCTTATAATATAAACAAAGACAAATGTTGTCAGTAGCTACCGGTGCTGTGCTCTGCTCTTGTTCGATGATGGTATCAGTCGGTTGCGTGCGTGTTCCTTCTATGTGCTGCCCCAGCTCTGCGCAGATAGCTGACACAGCAGACCCAAGAGAACCCCCAAAGACCACAGACACTAGTAAGGTACGAAGGCACCCGGGCCAGGTTTATTGCCAAACGAAGCACAGTGATAGTTTCTCGTAGACTCTACGGGACATACTACGAATTTGTGCTCCCTGACAATGGACTCAGCTCAGTCAGTAGCAGGACCGCTAGTGCTCCCTCGGCTGGCCGAAGGCACTGCCCCAGGGCTGTTATTCTTATACACAGGTACAAACAAGTTACACATCACTCCTGACGTACTGAGGTGCATCCCCTCTACGTAGTAAGGTACATCCCCTCTACGTAGTAAGGTGCCGCCTCTCACCTTGTACAAGTTGGTTCGATCAAAACAACTTCATCCATCATATTACCCTTTTGCCCCTGTCTTTAGGATGGGTTGGCCTGTTCCTTGTTATCTGTATGGAATGTGCCAGTGTCTTAGTACCTCTTAGCTCTGTGTACTTTTGCAACATCAGCCCTTTTCTTGCCAACTTCTGTGAGCAGGGCCTGCCTCTAGCTCACAGCTTAACTTTGCTTTATGTTAGCAAAGTCTTGACCATTACTTTAGCTCAGGCCGTAGGCCTCATACTGGGCCTCTGATACAAGGGTTTATGTTTCAGGGCCTCATCCTACTAAATCAGGGACAGCTACTATGCACAGATTTCCCAATTAACCCCTCTCTCCCTCCATATCCTGGTCTTTAGTTGTGCCGTACTTTTTTATTTTACAGCAGTGGTTCTCAAACGTATTTGATTGCAGCCCCCACCTCCTTTGTGTTTGTAGTGGTTCACGCCCCTCCTGCCACACAATACCAATTTAAAAAAATCAACATGCAACTCTAACTCAAAACAGTATGATCCATTGTAATAAGAGCAAAAGCAAAACTGCCACTGCGGTTGATGCTTACCATTAATGTGCATGCTGCATCCTAGCAAAGGGATTAACGTACAGATGGCAACAACTCTGTACAATGCTAAGCAAGCTTAACAGAAATCCATCAAAAGGCATTGTGCCACTTTGAGTCAAATGCATAGCACCGTCTGAGGACCTGACATGTCTGGAGGAATTAGCGTTGTTAGTTATTCATTGCTGTGGGTAAAATGTGTGCAGTGAGGGTTTTTCCCCTAAAGTTTCTCATGCTCATGCCTTCCTCCCAAATACATTCTGCACCCCCTCTCCTCCCACCAGGGCAATAGTCAGTTTTGCAGCTATAACCTCTTGATTTCCCTTACGTTACACTTCTCTCCATTTGGTCTCATGTGAATTCCAACCCCTTCCATCTACCTTAAGCCAATTACTTGGATTTGTTTGCTTTGTTCCTTTGGAAGTGCTGCCCCCTGGGTGCCAGCAAAGGCAGGCCTGTCCAATTCCTACTCTACTCAAGAGTTTTTGCTAGTCCGTGGAATAAACATCCCAGCAACAGCTAGCTTTTACCCTTTACTTTCATTGCTCTACATGAAGCACCAGAAAGTCCTGGCACTTTTTGAAGTCATTTGACTGTTACCATGGTAATTGATTCCCATCATTTGTTATTATTTTCCCAGGACCAAAATGGATAACTCAGTACTCATAAACTGCATGCCGGGCCAGAACATCAGTTGCTGTAAATTGCCAGAGCTCCAGGAAGTCAGTTGGAGCTATACCAATTTACACCAGTCGAGGATCAGACCCCAGGTCCCTGCCCAGCAGAGCTTGCAATCTATATGTACACCAGATGCAATTAAGAGGCAACAAAAGGATGGATACAAGATAAGGGAAAGAAAAATCGAAGCAAGGATTATGCTGTTGCTCAGCCAAGGCATGTACATAAGCCAGGCAGAATATTTCTGTATAGTTTTAAATATATAATTAAAAGCCCCAAAGAGAAAAATGCCATGGCACACGTCTAGTGGGTCTAGCAGTGCAGATGGGCCCTATGGAGGTATATGAAGATGAGGAGGGTGATGGCTCGGTGAACCAGTTCAGGCCAGGCACTAGTGGCACTAAAGCAATCAAAAATGAACACAAACAAAGCAAAGCAACTTGCCAACTGTTGAAAAGTTCAAGTCTCTGAGTCTCCATTTACTCTGCAAAAAAATATGATTGCTAGTACTGAAGCTCCTGCTGAGGTCAGGATCCACTATGCTGGGAACTGTACAGACACACAGACCCTGCTCCATTGAGCCTACCATCTAAACAAAAGGTGTGGGAGAGGAAGGATTATTATCCCCACTTTAAAGGTGGGCAACTGAGGCACAGAGATATTAAATGACTTGCCCAAGGATGTTTGTTGCACAGCTGGAAATTGAACCCCTATTTCCCAAGTCCCAGACCACCTCCTTAGTCACAAGATCATCACTCTCAATACACCAGGCTATAGCTATCCAACATATTTGTAAATCCAATCTGTAATAAACCCAGGGCTCTCTAAGTATCACTACCTCAGGAATCATTTCTTTACTCTCTTGCTCTTATGTCATGTTATTTATTTACGTTGTGTGTGCGCCACAATCCTCCAGTAGGCTTGATGCAAAGATCCGCCAGTAATGCAAATGCATTCACATACCATCCATAAAATGCCCACCCTAAGAGACTGAAGGGAACTTAGACAAGTTTGCAGACATGCTTCTTTGTCTTTCTTCTCCTTTCTTTGTTCTGAAATTCTAGGGTCAGTCTCACCTTCTGCCTCTCAAAATAAATGTGAGCTATGGAACTGGTCCACTCTGTTCACTGACATCAATAGAAAGTATCCCATTGACATCATTGGGCTTTACAGCAGGCCCTTTGTAGTCCTCTACATGAAATGTGACATTGTACAAACAGGTATGTCTTCAGTAATGGTGTGAGATAACAAATGACTGCTGGGGACCCATAATAGCTGCAATGGAACATCTATTATCAACCAGTAACCAACCAGCTTACTTTAAAAACAGATTCGCCCAGAAACTTATTCCTTACCCACAAGCCCCTACTATTTTATTAGTGAAGCTGAATGCAGGTCAAGCTGAACAAGTGGAACTTTATTAACCCCGTGGATGGCTCTGTCCACATGGCTGAGTTGCTTCCAGCATAACTTCCTACATTCCCTGTTCCACTGGCATCTCTTCACTAACAGTCACTCCAGGGAACATGGGCCTTCTACGTCCAGTTCCACTGAACATGATACACCTATATCCAAATCCTCAATGCTGGATCTATGGAATGGGATAGAAAGAGTTAGATCCTGGAGATTCAGAGCTTGCATGATTATCAGGGATGCTGGAGCTCTTATTAGGACTGTTAAAGTATTTAACATCTGCTGCAAGTTCTTTGCAGCTAGTTATCCACACAACAGCTCATCCATGGATTTGCTTAACAATTTGCTCAAACAGGGAGCAGCAGTAGGAGCATCCTACTTTTGATCCACAGGAGGAGGATTTGACTCGGTTGGCAGCCAGATCTAACAAATGTTTCTCTTCAGTGATGCTCTTGATGGATGGTCCTGCAATGGCACTTGCCAGAGCAGCAGCTGGTGCTAGCAAAGCATGAGGGATACATGCATCTGATTCTGACCTGAAGTGGATGCATTCAGCTTAAACAGCTCCTTTGGAACAAACGTTAATGACAAAGCAGAATATTATTGTTTAATAATGAGCTTCCTAGGGAGATTTAGATTTCTGACTATGTAAGTAAAAGGACAGGGATTTCTTTGGTAGGAAGACGCTCTGCTGACAGTTATTTAGACCCAAGCTCAAAATACATGAGGCTCAGGCCCTCCAAGAATTTTAGGCACCTAACTCCCATTCACTCTAATTGGAGCTAAGCACTAGCTGGATGATCTGGGCCATGATCGTTTCATAATTATACATGCATCATCTACTTCCAGTATTTTAAATCTAATGTACATAGGGCATGATTTTGCTATTGCATATAACTGTTGAGTGCATTTTACAGCCTTTCCACACCTAAGACACTCCCAAATCATACAGTCAGTCTTCTTTGTTAAAGCTCACAATCACTGTTCCCACCAAGATTTTGTCTGCAGCTACTAGTGGGTGAAAAATTGCAGGCCAATTTGAGGATCTGCAGAAAATTAGGGAATCTGGGTTAGATCCTCAGCTCGTTTGGCATAGATCCACTGAAGTCAACGGAGCTATGCCATCTATGTAGATTTATACCAGCTAAGGATCTGACTGATAATTCCTAAAATGAGTGTTACAAAATGTTCTCTCCATGCATGGTCCAAGGGAGGAGAAAGATGAAACTGTGCCATCTCCATTTTCTAGTAGGCAAAGTAATGCACATAGGATATTTTCCTGAAATCAATAAACCAACATCAATGCAGGCTGTGAAGCCTCAGACCTCAGCAGCTGCTCTTCAGTTAGCAACTTTTGTGCAATCACAAATGCCTCCCACTGAACAGTCACTTTGGGTGAAAAAAACTGATCAGTCATGATCTGCTTCTCACAACGGCCCATCGTATGTTATTGACTTGGGTTCACAATTCACTTGTCTAACGCAGTTGCAACATTCAGCTATAAATGTCAAGACTTTTAAAATTATGTTGCAGAATGTTCAGCTTATAATATTTATATCTCAATTTTTGGAGTTGTACCAACAAATGTTAAAAGTTTTGCTGAAATGATTGAAAAACAAAAAGAACTGCAGAATTTGGGGGATTTTATATTATTTTCATTATATATAAATCATACATTAAAGTCACTTTCCGCACATTATTTTAAATTTATTTGAAGCTTCAGGTGTGAGAATGGAGATAAATCTAAAAGGCTGGCTTACAGTCAGTTGAGATGTAGACAATTTTAGTATATGAGCAGTGTTTGTATATTTCAATTTCTTGTAATTTATGTGGTTTATATAGTTGCAAGGGATATGCAGAAGTATAATCTATTGCTTAGAGCCATTGAGATTCAGAACTTCTGAATTCCGTTTCTGATTCTCCACAGACTTTAGCTGTGACCTGTTGCAAGTCACTTAAGCCCTACATGCTACATGCTATTACCTGTCACAGTAAGGATGTCTGACTAGAAGACCAGAATGAATTGTAAAATGGAAAGGGAATGGTGAATTAGATTGTAAAAGATCTCGGCATTGTGTGACTTTTCTTTTCTAATGCTACCCAACTTTGTTTTAATATTACTGTCCAAAATGGCTCTCCCTCTTATTTAGCTTTCTATGAAAAATAAAAATAAAAAAATTACAGCCCTGAAAACATTAGGGATATTTATAGTTCCACAGAGAATCAGAATCTTAATATTGGGAGACATACTCAAAGAGTTATTCAGCATATATTTTTCCCCCATTTCACAAAGTCTGACAGTCCTAATTCATCAAATCTTAAGATATCGAATATCTACTGCCTGTTATTTGGCTAGCAGAGCCTCTATGTACTCAGGTAAATAACTTGCTCAATTGTTTTGTTATTGGAATACATTAAAACCATAACTTTTAATCTCTCTGGAAAACCCTTTGTCACATAGAATCTCAGAGTTGGAAGGGACCTCAGGAGATCATCTAGTCCAACCCCCTGCTCAAAGCAGGACCAATCCCTACTTTTGTCCCATATCCCTAAATGGCCCCTTCAAGGATTGAACTCACAATACTGGGTTTAGCAGGCCAAAGCTCAAACCACTGAGCTATCCCTCCCTCCTGCTTAGGTATGCAGTAGCATGTGCATTTCTGCAAAAATAATAAAACCACAAATGCTCCTTTTCAATTGTAGACATCTAAGCATTTTAAAATGGATTGATTGCTACCCACCAATCCGACGGGTAGTATAGACATACCCTAGTTGCCCAAATGAGAACTGAGCTCTTGGGAAGAATGTGGCTCCAAGAACTTTGCCTAACATCACACAACCAGGCAATGGCAGGATCAGAAACAGAACCCAATTCACCTGACCCACAGTCCAGTGAGTGATTCATGTCATTCTATGGCTTCTTGCAGATGTCTGATTTCAGTACCCTCTGGTAGGCCGTCGGTTTCCTCCTGGTTTGAGCTCACTCGATGTTCACTTTGAAGAAGTCGTTAATTTGTTATATTGCTGTACAGCATGATAATTAATGGCATTGTCTCAAAGTCACAACACCCCTGAGGCACGTATTAATTGCCCACTAAAACATGTTTCACATATTTTCATACTGTAATAAATCACTTTGTGCCATCATATCTATCTATCTATATAATATCTATCTATCTATCTATATATATCAGCTTTTTGTCTGACATGTCTGACAGTTTGACCCCTACACATGGTGCTGCATTTGTGCTGTGCATCTAATTGAAACTCTACTTTCACATGGTTATACAGCTAAATCTCGTAGCAAGCTTTTCTCATGTTACATGAAAACTGATATTAACTGACCTGGATTTCAAAGCACACTATGGGATAGATGCCTGGCACAAGCCAGAAAGGAGTGAAGAATGATGGGAACCAGCTTATGCAAAAAGAGAGTACAAATTTATGAACAGAAATGAAAGAAAGTCAGCATATATTTTTTGAAAGATAGATGCACACATTACACAAAGTCGTCATAGACTCACTTACACCCATCTGTTAAACGGACATAACAAGGATTACTATTATTTAGTCCTAACAGTAGACATCTCACTCACTGACTTGCAGTTTTGCCTAAGTAAGGCTGCACAATTTGGACTCTAGGCAGCAAGGTAATTCAAAATAGCCTGCTGCTTTACTAGCATTTCAGAAGAAAATTTTCACATGGATTCGCTGCTGCTCCTAAGTGGCCAGTAGTCTTGAAAATAACCATAAATAGCAGTGGCCTGAGGTTTAACACAAAGCCAAACAAGTTCTTTTTCTTAAAATGTGCTTTTATTTTGCTTTGTCTACCAAAGTGGATGTACTTGCAACTGTTTGGGTTTTCTCCTTTTTAAAAGTCCAGTGTCACTTTTAGGGGTTGAAACTGATGATCTTCATGGTAGAGAGACAAGGTGGGTAAGGTAATATCTTTTATGCTTTTGAGCTACACAGAGTTCTTCTGGTCCCTGTATAGCTCAAAAACTTGCCTCTTTCCCCCACAGATGTTCGTCCAATAAAAGATTATCTCACCTACCTTGTCTTGCTAATGTCCTGGGACCAACATGATCACCACAACATTGCAAACAGTTCTTCATAGTGGACAGTGAGCCAGTAGATACTCAGAAGCACATTGCCCCGGAACATGAAGTGGGTCCAGTAGTTGCACCTTTGAAGACAGGAGCTTTCAAGGAAAAATAAATACTGGGCCAGTGGAGTGCCCTGCATCATTTCTTTTACTGTCAGGGCATATAAGCTGCTTCACTTTAGATAACACTGGTCTACAATTTTTTAGAAGTCATCTGCTTCAGAGATAAAATGTGATATTTATTATGTATTTTGATGTGCTGAATTCAAATATGACAATTAAAACAACTGATTGGCTACTGTTTCTAAGATATTTAAGTTTTTACATTTTATGTCTAGGTATATTGTGTAGATAGTAGAGTTTTAATCATAAATTGTAAACCTAGGTCTTTTCATGTGTTCATGGTTGTTTTACATGATAATATTTCACCTGTCCTGTTTATGTAACACTTTAAAAATCAGCAAAAGGGTTATATAAATAAAATGTATTATGAAACAAAAGGCAAAAAACTATTATGTACATAATTTTAGTCCTATTCAGTGTCTACTCGGCGCTTCTTGGCTTGTCTCTTGTATTCATTAAATGAAGCATCTCTTGTCATTGTCCAGCAATAGTCTGCAGGCATTGATGGGCTCCATTTGCCCTGATAGCGTTTCTCCACTGTTGCAATGTCCTGGTGAAATCGCTCGCCGTGCTCGTCGCTCACTGCTCCGCAGTTCGGTGGAAAAAAATCTAGATGAGAGTGCAAAAAATGTATCTTTAGAGACATGTTGTAACCAAGGCTTTTGTATGCCTTGAGGAGGTTTTCCACCAACAACCTGTAGTTGTCTGCCTTGTTGTTTCTGAGAAAATATATTGCCACTAACTGGAAGGCTTTCCATGCCGTCTTTTCCTTGCCACACAGTGCATGGTCAAATGCATCATCTCGAAGAAGTTCACGAATCTGAGGACCAACAAAGACACCTTCTTTTATCTTAGCTTCACTTAACCTTGGAAATTTTCCACAGAGGTACTTGAAAGCTGCTTGTGTTTTGTCAGTGGCCTTGACAAAGTTCTTCATCAAACCCAGCTTGATGTGTAAGAGTGGTAACAAAATCTTCCTTGATTCAACAAGTGGTGGATGCTGAACACTTTTCCTCCAGACTCCAATGACTGTTGGAGTCGCCAATCTTTCTTGATGTAGTGGGAATCTCTTGCACGACTATCCCATTCGCAGAGAGAACAGCAGTACTTTGTGTATCCAGTCTGCAGACCAAGAAAGAGAGCAACAACCTTCAAATCACCACAAAGCTGCCACTGATGTTGGTCATAGTTTATGCACCTCAAAAGTTGTTTCATGTTGTCATAAGTTTCCTTCATACGGACTGCATGACCAACTGGAATTGATGGCAAACATTGCCATTATGCAGCAAAACAGCTTTAAGATTCGTCTTCGATGAATCAATGAAGAGTCTCCACTCATCTGGATCGTGAACGATGTTGAGGGCTGCCATCACACCATCGATGTTGTTGCAGGTTACAAGATCACATTCCATGAAGAAGAATGGGACAAGATCCTTTTGACGGTCACGGAACATGGAAACCCTAACATCACCTGCCAGGAGATTCCACTGCTGTAGTCTGGAGTCCAACTGCTCTGCCTTACTCTTGAGTAGTTCCAAATCCCTGACAAGGTCATTCAGTTCAGCTTGTGTTATGAGGTGTGGTTCAGAGGAGAAGGATGGGAGAAAATGTGGGTCCTGTGACATTGATGGTTCAGGACCAGAAGTTTCATCCTCTTCCTCTTCCTCGTCTGACTCAAGTGAGAATGATTCTGGTGCATCAGGAACCGGCAGTCCTTCTCCGTGGGGTATTGGGCGTATAGCTGATGGAATGTTTGGATAATGCACAGTCCACTTTTTCTTCTTTGACACACCTTTCCCAACTGGAGGCACCATGCAGAAGTAACAATTGCTGGTATGATCTGTTGGCTCTCTCCAAACCATTGGCACTGCAAAAAGCATAGATTTCCTTTTCCTGTTCAACCACTGGTGACGATTTGTTGCACAAGTGTTGCAGCATATGCGTGGGGCCCACCTCTTGTCCTGATCTCCAATTTTGCAGCCAAAATAAAGGTGATAGGCTTTCGTAACCAGAGTGGTTATACTGCGCTTTTGTGATGCAAAAGTCACTTCACCACAAACATAGCAGAAGTTATCTGCACTGTTCACACAAGTACGAGGCATCTCTGCTCACTTTGGCTAAACAGAAATGTGTCCCTTTGCAAAATCAAACACTGACAAATAAGAGAGCACGACACTGTATGATTTCTAGAGCTGATATAGGGCAATTTGTTCAGCAGAGTGATGTAAGTTTCGTTATGTTTGCATCATCCATGACTTCTAGGAATAACATGATGCAATTCATATCATGTATGATGCAGTACCAGCTTCAGATTGCATCCTTCATTGTTTTGCCTAAAAAGCAAGTACTGTCCAAACTCAGTCATAGATTTATTCATAGATCCAGTCAAAGATGTATTTTAGTCATTTCTGGTTTAAATTGAGATCCCTTCCCTTTATAACTCACTTATCCTCCGCCATTCCCATGTCAAGGGTCGTATATACTGACCCAATAGCATATGTTGAAAACTAGAGCCAATCAACAATTTTAATCATCATTTTCGTTCTCAGTGACCCAGAATTAGTACAGTTTGACTACATTTATTTCAGAAGCATTTTGGCTGTAGAGCAGTGTAATGAAAGTGCAATTTGTACAGCCTCCATTAAGAACTCATGCAGTGAATTTATAAGTAAAAGCTAACCCAATTTTCTGGCTGTTAAACCAGAAGTCTATCTGGAGGAAGTGGAAGACAGGGAGGATACTGAGTTTGCTTGAATTCCAGGCCTCTATGAGAGATTGAACTTAAATTCCGTGGCAGAGAAACACGCTATTCTCTTGCATGTTTTTAGATGCTGGTATTATTTGCTTGTAGATGGGGAATATTAAATCCGAGGCTGATGAGCAATTAAGGCCGTGTGCTGAGGACACTGAAGGGACAGATTGACAGAGTGACTGGAAGTCATTAAAACAATTATAGATGAGTAATGATTACCACAGAGGTAGAGAGGAGAAGGTTTGATGATTTAGTGGGAGGAAGAGGGAGAACAGTAAATGCCAGAAGACCCACAGTCTGGGTTGGAGAAGTGACAAAGAGTCCTGTGGCACCACATCGGCATGCATCCGACGAAGTGGGTATTAGCCCACGAAAGCTCATGCTCTGAAAAAATTTCAGTTAGTCTTTAAGGTGCCACAGGACTCTTTGTCACTTCTGCAATTCCAGACTAACACGGCTACCCCTCTGAGTCTGGGTTGGGAACAGGTGTATGTTATTGTTCTGTGTTTCTTTGTTTTGTGTGCTGGAGAATAAAAAGGCCCTGCCATTAGGGCTGCAGCATTAAGTGGGTAAGGCTGATTGCTTTCCCAGGCTGGCGACTGGGTCCACCAACCTAAGCAGTAAGCGACTGGGTCCACCAACTCAGTAAGCAGCGAGTGCTCTAGCCTGGTGATTCAGTTGAGAAGTGAGATGGAATTTCACTTTGAGGAAAGTGCAGGTTTAGTCCTGTCACCTGGAAAAGGAGCCATGGAGAAAATGATAGCAAGGGCAAAGTACAGCTCACGCTAAACTCTAAAACCCTAATACCGCCCCCGACCTTCCCAGGGCATCATGGCGGTTACGGCAATTCTTTGCTGGCCAAAGACACCCTCGGTTCCTTCCAGTTTAAGGCTCCATTACTCTGCCAGAGAGGCAGAACTCTAGCACAGCTGAGGACTGGGCCCCTAGCTATTTCAGCTTAGACACATAAATAGTCACTCAGAAAAATTCAAATGTTGTTATGGCAAATCTGGTTCCCGCCAGTTTCCCTCAGATCAAGTAATTGCCAGAGCAGAGGGATTTGGAAAAGTTCAAATAACATCCACACATATTAATGCTGCTTATCCAAATCCAAGCACCAAAGCTTTGGAGATTCACCCAAAACTATTCCTGATTCACTCTTCGAGACCTCACATAGCTGCAGCCCCACCAGCTCATTTTTCTAACCCTACATTCAGATAAATGCACTGGAGTTTTGAGCCAAGATTGTCTTTCTAGAGAGGCTGGGACTGATTCAGCAGCCCTGACAGATAAATAATTTAACCACTTGAATTATTGCACATTCATTCAGCTGGAACAGGATTCTGTTTGGCAGTAATCATGGTCTGGACCCATAGCAGCAGTTAATGTCACTAGCCATCTAAGTTTACTATAATAAATGGAATGTTTCAATGGATTCCTAATGATTTCTATTATTAGAGTGTAAAAGGCAGAGACCTGGAAAAACTAAATCACACATTTTATCACTATTTGGATGGTAATAGCTCTGCTGCCTGTTCTCCTGGCAAGGCAAGGTGAGTCTTTCTGAGTGGAATATGGCAAATCCCATCTGTATTCCTTCTGCTTAGCCTATTTTAATCACGGCTGACTTAATCAGGGAGACACTCAGTTTGCAGCTGGTACATTAGCACAAAGCATTGTATAACATGGAGCCCAAAGCTCGACGTACCTGAAACAGAGCTGGGCAGGAAATTGTTTTCCTTTCCTATGAAAATGTAAGATCTCAAAAGTTTTTACCATTCCACAGCAGGATGAAACCTAAACCTGTTGAAATGGTTTGTGAATGGAACGAGAGACCAACCCCACCCCCGGAGTAGCTAATAGCCCACTGGTGAGTATGCTCACTTGGCTTATAAAAGGCCCAGGTTCATGTCCTTGCTCTGCTGGATTCATAGGGACTGAGGCTTGGCCTACACAATTAGGCTGACGTAAAATGTCATGCATTGACCTAGCTGTGAAAGTGTCTTCACTTAATTTTGGCTCCTGCCAACATTAGGTGCCTCTCTACACCAGTTTAGTAACACCACCTCCCTGAGTGGGAGAGTTGTGGTCGATGTAATTAGGCCAACGCAATGTCACTGTAGACACTGCGTTGCTTGCATCAACCATTACTGACTTTCAGAAGCCATCCCACAATGCCCCACACTGACAGTACAATTGATACAAGCACTTCTGGTAAGGACAAACACCACCGACACAATGGCCAAATGTGCACACACACACAAGCAATACAATGACTGTGATGGCTGTATAATGATGTAAGGTAGGTCAACATATTTTTGTAGTGTAATCATGTCCTTATTGCTTGTCTATGTCCTTAGTGTAATCATTGTCCTCATGTCCCAAGGGTAAGTTTCTCTCTCTCTCTCCGACTTCTGTATTCAGCTCAATCAATTCAGTCCAAATAACCTAGGCTGTCCACACAATTTAAGACTCCCACTCCTACCCTTTTTCATAGGTACTCAAGTTGTAATGGACCCAACCTTACCCCTCTGTGAGCTCAGGGCTCAACTCTCTGTGCTCTTAGCGCACATACCCATTCCCAGTGGACTTAGGGCTTTACGGGTCTGTGGGACCCCTTCCCAGCGAAAGAGTTTTCACACAGTGAATATCTTTAAACATGTATATAACAACAAATCAACAGAATACACACACCAAGCATCCAATACTCACCACTCCCAATAAAACAGATGGATATTCAGGAAAAATAATGATAGCCTAAGGTATTTAGTTCATCAGTTTTACATTTAGGTGATGATCTAAAGATTCATGAGTTTGGACAGAGTGTTAAGATCTAATTAACCTCATTTGCCTTTGTGATAAGGAAATGAAAAACAAAGGAACCTAACTAGATAGAAATACCAGAAGATAAAAGTTAAGTATAAGAGAGAGGATTTCAGCAGAAAATCTGGCATCATATTGAAAAGCTAGTAAAACTGTCCAAGATTGCATGGTGGTGGGCTTTCATTCTATGTAATGTTGTGTGAAGGCCACTGTCAATTTGATGAGTTCATGTATGATCAAGGTAGGGATTTAAATAATATATTTTGACTTGGATTATTTTAAAGCACTTCATTGGGTGTGTCTATTGAATGCACACATTAGGTGCACAATTAACTACATATTTTTCTGAAACTGTGCATGCTCTACAGTCCTGCAAATTCAAGAAGATGACCTAATAGGCCTCTTCCATAACTTATTTATACCACATGATCCTATGATTATATCTAAGAGTTTTCTGACTTTTTTTAAAAAAAGGTACATTTCTCTAGATCAGAAGTTGTGCTACCATAAGGCTACGATCCAGCAGATCACTTAAGTACATGTTTAGCTCTAAGCATGTGAGCAGTTCCATTGACTTTATTAGAACAACTCATGTGATTGCTGGATTGAGGTCTAAATCAGGAATCATGGAGTGACACTCCTAGAGGATTAGAGCCCTGATCTTCAAATAGGGGCACAAAGTGCATGACACTGCTCAGGAAGGGTGAGGTTATAATTCCTTTGGTGCTTTCTGGTCCTTTTTCTTCCTGCCTGTTGGTAATGCAAATGTTAATTGTCCCATGCTAGCCTCTTAGCTTGGTCACCATCACTTCTATTGAAGCTTACATCTCACTTACATCTGTCAATATCTGCACCCAGCACTAATAAAACATCTTCCTTTTCAGCTATATTCACAGGCTATTGTAGCATGCAGCATTGATCACTCCATTATCACTGTATTATACTTAACTTCCTCTTCATCTTTCTAGTCAAACTCTGTTACACTACATCAATACTGGTGGCAACATACCGATGGATTATCTTCCTCGTTTAGCAGGTAAGCATACTATACATTGCTCATGCACTACCCCAACAATTTCAGGCTTTCTTAACCCACTTCAAGAATGAAATGAATTGCACTGTGATCTTTAGCCCTCTGATATTCATCTTCAGTGCTGACCTTGTTCCTTATCTGCAATATTCCTGTGCTGCATGTATAAGCAATAAAAGAGGTGGAGGTAATTAACTAATAAACTAGCTTCCTACTCATTTTTTCTGCCAGGCTCAATACAATAATTTGCAACAGAAATTACATGTGTTTTATACCTATGACCATTTGTGCTCCCTACATATCAATAGCACAGATTTGAACAGTGGTGATAACTAAAGCAATCAGTTTGCATCAATAAGTCTGAGGAGGTTTAATCTTTCCTTTTAGATGGAATCTATATGATGTCTCGTCAGATAATGGGAACACAATATTTATGAATAATTTATTCAACAGTTGACTGAAAAATATTTGTCAAATATATTATTCACAAATAATATTTTATAAGCTCTAGTTTATTTTAAAATGAAAAACAACAAAAAAAAAAATCCACAAGACGATAATGGAGAGTTAATTTTGTCAAAATTATGCACTCAAAACTCAGGAAATTAGAAAGTTAAATTACATAACCTTAAGTCTGGCCCTTGCACTTATCAATTACAATTATGTATATAAATATATTTTTTCAATACAATTTCTTTTACGGTCTAAAATTGTGGAAAAGTGTATCTAAGATAATGTGCCTTTTATTGTAGGAGCTGTATTGTATTGCATTACTCAGGGGTATAGTTAAAGCTACATATTAAGCCTTAATTTTTGTATATCACTTTAACTTTGCATTAATGTAGGGTTGTTTGTCCAGTTTTCTTTTTCTTTTTTAAAGGGGTATGAGAGATGTAGTAGGGCAGGATAACGTATGGGAAAAGCTTTCATCTTGAAGGCTTCCAGATTTACACCCTAGTTCAGCAAAGCATTAAAGTACATGCTTAAATCCTACTAACTTCAGTGCTTAAGTATTTTGCTGAATCAGGACTGCACTGATAGTGTAAGCCTAGCAATAAACTGCTACCCTCCAAGAGCCAGAAGGGAAAAAAGGGAAGAATTGTGACTCAGAAGTATGTCGAAAGCAAAGGGCTACTCTGTAGATGGTGCACTTTATGTATCATCCCCCTGTTCCGGCTGTACTTAAAATCACTCGGTGAAGTCCCAGCTTAATCAATGGTAAAACTCCAGTTGATTTCAGTGAGGTTAGGATTTCACCCTCTAGATGGGGTTTTCCAAAATGCCTATCTGAACTAAGAGTATAAATCCCATTGGCTTTCAATGAGATTTGTGCTCCTATTTCACTTAGGAGCTTTTGAAAATCCTACTACAATCTAGCCCTAAATTATTAGACTGGACTAATAAACTCTCTTGTTCAGCACTGGGCATATTGGAGGTGTCTAGGTAACAAATTATAATAGCATTGCATATACTTATTCTTTTCATATATTGCATGTTGTTATATTTTGTTATTTACCTTTACAGAAAAGTCTAAAACTCATGTTTGAACATCGTGCATTCATTGGTCTAAAATTAAGCTTGCATTTTAGAACTGCTACATCAAAACATTAAAAATTATCCATCATCATCTCTATCTAAAAATAGGCAGGGTTCTGAGACATGACACCAGACACTTTCTCACTGCGTAGACAGATATAGTTCTCACTTATCATATGCTCCAAACATTCTCTTGTAGTTTGAGGCACGAAGAGTGAGCTAGTTTCTAACAATATTAGCTGCTGACATAGGGATATAATGGATAAATGGATCAAGGAACCATTTAACGTCACTCTTCATTTTACCAAGTAAAGAAATAGCTGCATAAAAACACATAGTCCAGTTTAGTGAATGCAGCACAGCACATGGAGAACTGAGTGAAGGAGCTTTCATCAAACACAGGTTATTAGGCTCAATACAGTGGTAACTAGATGAAAGGTGATGGTCTGTGATATGCAGGAGGTCAGACTAGAAGATCTAATGCCCCTTCCTGCCTTACAGGTTATAGAAAGATGATAGATTTGACTGCTAAACTGCAATTTTGTGACTGAACCAGTCAAAATTATTTTGTCAAAAGAAGGGAGCCAGTGAAGCTGTTCCTATCAAAATAAACTCGATTTTACATTCTGTGGATTTTACTGGGTCTGAGCTAAAGCCTAATGAAGAGAATAGAAAGACTCTCATTAGACTCAAAGAGTGTTGGATCAGGCTCAGATTTCCTTATCCCAGACTTTCCCATGCTTTTGAAAACTGGTGATTAAGCCCAGCCCTCAGGAAAATGAAAACAATCTCCTAGTCGTCTCCCCTCACAGAACTGAAAAGTGAATTATTTAGCCTGCAAATACTGTATGCCAAGCCAGCGGGCCATAAACCAATTGTGTACAAAATCTGAAAAAACAGCTGTCCCAATCTTGAAATTCAGAATTGTATTTATTGTTATTTATTTCATACAACATGTTCAATGCTAACCTCAGCCCATAGTTTAGAAAAAGGATGATGGGTATGGAGGAATTATTTTGTCTCAATTACTTCTCAACTGCCATTTCCCCAACATATTTAATATGGTATAGATGGACAAGAGACACCCTTTTAGGTTGCTGAACTTTACAGAAAGTACAGACTGGCCATTAGATAGATCAGCACTGAAGAACAGAGGATATTTTCACAGCCTAATTACGGTATAGAGATCACCCAATGCAGACTCCAATGGGAAGAAAAGCAACACTGTGGCACAGTTTAAAGTGACGAAGTAAGTAGCATGAGTGCTTACCCTCTTTTGACCTGAATATTGGGGTTAGAAAAGCCATGTAATCTTATTGTGACTGCAAATCAACAAATGTTGTGTTCACTTCACTTCAAATCACTATGTAGCTGAGATGAAATGGGTGTTTAACAATGGACTTTTAATAGGAGCAATGTTAGGCTGATTTTGAGACCTTATGCAAAAACTGACACTATATTTCCAGATTTCTACAAAGCCATTGTAATATGGCCATTACAGTATTCAAATAATTCACACACACTACAAAATTTACCCATTACCTTGTCTTCCTTCCACTGCCAGGTTCCACAGTTCACCGGTGCTGGAACATTTTTTATCGTGGGGATGCTGAGAGCCATTGAACCAAACGGTAAACACTATGGAAACCAAGTCAGAGGGTGCTGTAACACCTATGGCACCTATTGTTCTGCCTCTCACTCCTGTCCATCTGCAAATAATGCCTCTTTCACTGCTTTAAAGAAGACACAATTCAATGGGAAAGGGTTTTGGGGTCTTTAGTCTTGGCTTGGGGTAAGTATATAGTTGTAACTCCCAGTTCCCAATTTACTTGCAAAGTTCTTTCAACATAATAGCAAATGAAAATGAATCCTGGCAGAGCAGACTCTCAGAACAATTATCTATTCTCCTCCACACACGTAGAAAGTATTTCTTATAATTAAATACATCCAGCTTTCTGCTGAGAGCAACCAAAATGCCAATGAATCCTCTAAGAGATTTCTTCAAGGAATGTTCATTCTACCCTGGTGAATTTAAACTAGTAGGTTGATTTATTTATATATATTTTAACCCTAACATCAGTTTAAATATTCAGCACAGGCTCACAAGATATGTTTACCCCAGAAGTGAATGAGCCAGAAATATTTCTTTCACATTTCTGGAAATGTTTATGTGAAAGGCAAGGTATTTCAGCTCATATGACCTTGACATTTTTATATTCTTCAATGCCAGGGCTGACCAGTAGCTTAAAAAGAAATACCAGAACTATTTGGTCAAGACGAGAGCAGTTCAACTTTCAGCAACAATTTATCTCCCTAGGGGATTAATGGAGGTAATATTGAAAATGGCAAAACATATGATAATAATGAGCTTTGTCAAAAGTATTTTAAATTAAGCAGTAATGTCTCAGTGCAGGGAGTTTCTGGGGGATTAATGATTAGCTGGGAAGAATCGATAGGTCAATGTAATGCCCGTAAGGGAATCTGGAAACTCAGTAACAGCATTTCTTATTGTGGAGAACTTAGTACTTCATGTCAGCATCTCTTGAAAAAATTGTGTATTTTTTTCAATTTCATTTCTTGAAAAAGTGTCTATGTTGGGCTCATTTATCTCCCTTCAGCTATTTCTGAGGATATTGTTAACCTTAAGAAGCCAGAGCATATCTAAACTTCACCACCCAGTCAGAAGAAGCAGATATACAAGCCAAGGGGAAATGATTTTGATCCTCAGAGGGACAAATTACAACTAGTAAATAACTCATTAAAATACTGTTATCTTGGTGGACAGAAATGAGAACTTCAGGAAACAAATTGTTCAGTGAGATAGATTTAAGAGCCAGCATTACCTCATCCAACCTAACCTACAAAATCATTATGGTACAGCACTGCCTAATGAATAGTAAAAACTCTTGTAAATAACATAACAGGCAAGGGCATCAAATGACATAGGCATGAATACTTTGGGCCAGTTCTTAGCTGATGTAAATAGCATATCTCCACTGAAGTCAATGGATCTACACCATTTTACACCAGCTAAGGAAATGGCCCTTTGAATGGAAGCTGGAGTGGTACACAACTTCAACACCTTAAACGTAGGCATCACAGCACATGTACATCCTACTCAAAAGTCCTCTAACGTCAACAGAAAGGCTGCCTTTCCCAACAATGGGCTTTGGATTAGGTCCATAGTTCTCTCTCAGGAGCTCCAAAAACAATGGGTAATATTATAGTGCCAATGACTGAAGAAAGAAGCCCCGATGTGATGAAACAGGGAAATGCATATTTGACTTCTCTATTGCTTTCAACGTCTATTGTTTCTTAATAACATGTAAGCAGAGTAAAAAACCACGCTGATCAATAGTATTATATATGGATGCAATATATCCATATTTTATATAAAAATCAAAACTGAAGTAAGTAGAGTTACTCTATATGCACCTTGGTGCAAGAAGAGAATTTGGTTGTTATCCCTTTTCTACATAATATTTTTTTTTGCCCCAAATTTCCCACCTGTTCAGCTCCCCCACTGATAACATCATGAAGACCAGCCCCTGGCAGCTGCTAGTGTTTTAAGCAGTGTGTCCTGTAGGTTTGCTCTGAGTGGAATTCGATGACTGGGTGGGAAAACATATACCATATACCATTTGATAGAAATTCTGCTTCAATCATTCAACATCTTGGGGAGAAATCTGAAACACACTGTGGGATAAAGCAACTGGTTTTATAAACCATGTTCTAGATGAGGGAAGATGTTGGCTTTAAAGAAGCTTTACCTATGCTAGAGCTCTCACCATCACTACCACTAGTGAGACAACACTAGTATTAACAATGGGGTAGGGGAGTTTCAGAGTAAACAAGGCCTTAGTGGGTAGCTCTGAGTCACTGTTCAGTTATGGTACATGGCACTAGAACCTAAGGCAACATTTAATTACAGTCACGTTGAGATTGCAGTTTATGATGTGTGTCCCACCTCCAACACAATTTTTTTTACCAGTGCAAGCCAATATAATTTCTACCATTTAATATGTTTGCATTAATAACCTTCTATTCCCCTTACTTTTTCTGTCTCAGGTTTCAGACCAGGATTAAATTTTATCTTCTCATTTTGTAGACAGAATATCATCTAACTACAAGAGTCACTGCACTTTTAGGATATAAACCAGAAACTACCCAATGTTTAATTAGTATCTGTCAACCTACCTAATCTATAATGTCCTCCACAAGCAAGTGACTGTTCTTCTGCAGTATTCTCCTTTTCCCCTGTTCATTATAATTCTGGCCCAAAACTTCAAAACATATAGGGCTCAATTCTGCAATCAAGCAATTCCTGGAGCTGCAAAACACCCACTATTCCCAACGAAAGTTGAGGGTACTCAGCAACTTGCAGGATCAAACTTTTAATTTACATTCTCTCAGGCTGAGAAAAAGGTAGAGTTAATTAATTGCCATAGAGCTAGCATTCAGAAACTCTCAAGTGCTTTAACCAAGTATCAGTGAGGGGACATTGGAAGGAGCAACTAGTTTGCAGAGAGTAAGAATAATCTAGTGCCAAGTAGAATGCGCCTACATCACTAGCCTCACCTTACCCCAGGGGTGGGCAAACTTTTTGGCCCGAGCACCACATCTGGAAACTGTATGGCGGGCCATGAATGCTCACAAAATTGGGGGTTGAGGTGTGGGAGGACGGGAGGGCTCTGGCTGGGGGTGCGGACTTTGGGGTGGGGCTGGGGATGAGGGGTTGGGGGTGCAGGAGGATGGTCCAGATCGGGATCGAGGGGTTCAGAGGATGGGTGGGGGATCAGGGCTGAGGCAGGGGGTTGGGACCCAGGAGGGGGGCAGACTGCAGGCAATGCTTACTTCAAGGAGCTCCCAGAAACCGTGGCATGTCCCCCCTGTGGAGGTGCAGCCAGATGGCTCTGAATGCTACCCTGTTCACAGGAGCCACCTCTGCAGCTCCCATTGGTTCCGGGTCAATTGGAGCTGCGGGGGCAGCACTTGGGCCAGGGGCAGCGTGCAGAGCCCCCTGGCTGTCCCTACGCATAGGAGCTAGAGACTGGATATGCCGCTGCTTCCGGGAACCATGCAGAATGGGGCAAGACCCCAACCGCGCTTCCTGGTGGGAACTCAAGGGCTGGATTAAAATGTCCGGATGTGGTCCCTGGGCCATCGTTTACCCATCCCTGCCCTATCCCATTGTTTCTCCCACTTTTGAACCCAGCTCCTGCTATGGAGTGGGAGGGAAGTCCCTCTGTTCACAGGAGTTCCTGCTCTGCTTCTGCCAGCACATATGATTTGAGGGAAGTGGTGGTGTTAGGGTCCTTGTGCCACAGAGTCTCCCCAACAAAGGTTTAGATTGGACTATAATTAGCGCAATAATCTACCTCAGTTCTAGGTCTTGTACTTTCATTGATGTCAGTATAGGATTGGCAAGTCTCCCCAACCTGGATCAGTTCTGATGATAACAGCACATGCATCTATTACTGCACATACAACATGGTAAAAACCAGTAAGTGCGAAAGCTGGAACAAGTATGATTTCACTGTTCATTAGACAGTAACATCACATTTGTTGCACACCCACACAAAAATCTAATTAGCATTAGTTTCTGAAAATGTGGTCTGAAAAACATCTATGAATTGCTCCTGTTCTGCCACTAAATACTTTCCAATTTATTCTAGTCTTAATGTTGCTTCTCCCCATAATTATTTAATACAGTTTCAGTTAAACATAATTCACGATTCATGAAACCAAAAGTTAGAACTGTTATTTTTCCCTTGCTAGACGTTTTCTGATTACAGTCCTTTGTTTAATATATCCCAACCTCATATATATTTGAAAACTGCCAAGGAATATTTATTTTCTCAAAATTACAGATGAATTCTGTTTGTTATACTGTAATATTTTCCCAATCATTTCAGCTTTCATCTACCCAAGTAGTAGTTGACTTATTAAAATTTCATTTTCCTGGGTTCAATAACTTGTATATTTTGAATTCACTGGCTTAAGTAGCAAGAGAACACAAAAAGGCCTGGAAGGTACCTTAAACTCTATAAGTTGTGCACAATAAAATGGTGACAGTGGGCAATGCTGATGGCACAGTTCATATGCACAATCAATACACACATGCCAGTATGTTCAGAATCACTGCAATTATTCAGTGTCGCCTCCTGGCATTCAGATAAGATCTGATAGTTGGGATTTCAGATAACTGAGGAAATATTCCATGTAATTAGTAGACATTAGGGTCATGATCTTATTTCAAGTAACATGATATTTCAGATCATAGAGAACCTAACCAAAGTTGGCCAGTCCAGTCCAGGCTCAATCCTGCACCCCTTACTCACACATAAATAGTTCTATGGACTTGCCTACTGGCGTTTCTCCTGATAATACCAGGTTTGAATTTGGCCTACTAGGCAAAATTCCTCCTTTTTATAACTCCAGTTTCTTCATCAGATTTCATATCAGAAAACTTAGTGGAACAGATCTGCAACCAATGGAAACTGACATAGGTTTACTGAAGGCAACAGAGTTATACTGATTTACACCATATTAGAATCTGCTCCACCATATGAAATGATGATTCATGTTATCAAAATAAATCTTATTAAATACTCAGGTTCCTTTTTAGGAAATAGTTGTATCAGCTTACCAAGAAATATTTCCAAAGAGAAAGGCTCTGTTTAGCTTTTCTTGTGAATGTTGCTTTAAAAAAAACAAGGGAAAGAGACCTCAGGACTCTAGCATTACTGCATTTGTCTCCAGTTCACTAACAAAGCTCCCTGTTGTATATCTTCCTTCTAACCTCCGATCAGCACCAATATATCTCAACAGAAAACAGCTTAGCTGTGAACAGTTCTTGTTTTAGGACCAGCTGCAATGAAATAAAACTGTTTTCAGAGTCACAAATAGATTATAAATACTGTGCTTTTATCCTAGGTACATGCAGGAGAGTTTTTCTTAGTAAATATCATGTAACTATACAGTCCTTGTATTTCCCCACGCTATAGCAACTGCACTTACGATAGATAGATAGATAGATAGATAGATAGATAGATAGATAGATAGATAGATAGATAGA